>JANHFL010006005.1:43117-55999 GCA_032468155.1 Oxyrhabdium leporinum
CGAAATACTGGTCGAACTTAGTTCAGGCATAATAGATCCTTCTTGACACAGAGCTCAGACTTGGAAAAGAAGCACGTATCCATGTTCCATTAGGTCAGAATCATTGAAAAGTGAAGTCATTTTCAGATACGAACTTTGCCGGAGGAGTTAATCCAAGGCAAAACTCCGAAATACTGGTCAACTCTGTACCACTGCTTACATACCAGATCCCAGAGGCTAATACTACATAGGTAATGGGACTACAGTAATTAAATAGATTAAATTGTTCTAAAAATCCCAGAAGAAACAAGGCCAGGAGTGTTGGATCATGGTTTCTTCCATGCCAGTTATTGTGATTGGCAGTCTACTGCCTGCTCCAAAAGGTCCATGATCTCAGAAAATTGTTGTAAGTCATAGTTTAAAGTTTCAGAGTTTTGGAAACATAATCCATACATCCTTCTGGAATCATGGCTTTATTAAAATCTAGCTACTGATTGAATTACTGTATATTATCTAAAGTAATACATGACATAATAAACAGTAGCTGTCCACCACTTTCAGGATAGATTATCACATATGCTATCTATCCACAACTATTTTGGTATACTTCTAGAGTAAAGGAAGACGTACAAGTTTAGGATTCAAGTTCCCACTTGCCAGGAAGTGCACTGTATTCATTTCTTAGTTTCACCCACAATATTTCCTAGGGCTATTATAAAGGTTGACTGGCTAAATATTACAGCCATATACATTGTTGTTGCAGAAATGGTGTGATGTAAACAAAGGAAAATAAATCCTTGAAATTGAACATTAAATTATATTTTGTAAGTCTTTATGATACAGTATTACAATTAAATCTTTTTAACTTTTTAATGATACATGGAAATTATTACAATGAGATCCAGAAAAAATAGCAAGTTTTTAAATTCCAGTAAAAATTCATATTGAGTGTCTGCAGTTATGCATCATAAATTGTGTGTTTCAAATCATAGATAATATGTTATTATTACATGTATTAGATATTCAACATTTGAATACTGTAATTAGACTAATTCATATCATATGTTGGCTATCTTTATTTAATATGATCCCTAAAAGCGATCAATTTCTCCATTACAAAAAACAAGGTTATCTTAGTAAAAAGACTGGCTTTGAAGGTGTCTTACCATAATTAATGAAAATTTTAGTTACAGGGTTTTGATTTCTTTAATTTTTGCCATATTATAAAAATAGATACTTTCTAGGTAAATTAATCCTTTCAGGGAGCAAAATAATTTCCTTTTTGGAAAGGCTTATTAAAGTCTTATTCTTTCTAATCTTAAAATACTATTTCTGTTAGGTTAACAATATGTGAAGAAATTACATGATTTTAAAAGAAGAATGATTCCAACCCAAACTACTTTACAATTATATCATGGAAATGAAGGCTTTCAATTGGGGAAAATGAGATTTAAATTCCCATACATGTCTGAAATTTAGGTTTTTATTTTACTTTTTTATTTTTTGTAAATTAGATTGTTCCTACTTAAACAGGTGGTTTTGAAGGCTGGTTTCACTGTTGTTTTAATCATAGTTTAGTTACCATGGAGAAATATGCAAGTTAGCGTTTATACACAGAAGTGAAATTTATGTTGCATAGATAATAGCCTAAATTTAGCATGACTTAAGTTTACCACTTCCTTTAAAAGAGAGAGACAGAACGAAAGAAAGAGAGAGAGAGAGAGAGAGAGAGAGAGAGAGAGAGAGAGAGAGAATGAGCGAGAGAAAGAAAGAGAACAGTATATGACTTATTTATTGTCCTATCAAGAAAGCAGTTCTTTTTTAAAATACAGTTTTGTGGCTTGTTATTCATTCCAGATGAAATTAATAGTTCTGCTTTCAAAACTTTTGAGTGATTTCACTTAAAGCATTCCATGTAATAAAGAGATTGTGCTCAAGATGCTCTGATGTTCAGTGGTGTGCAATATTTTTCTTGTAATTCTTCAAGTATTTAAAAGAGAAGCTGATTTTCACTTATAGGATAAAGATGACTGAATATTGGCATTGAAATTAGAGGGGGAAAAAAACACCAACTAAAACCATATTTGAAGGATGTAACATGCGTTGTTCTACTTATTATGGGGACTTTTTGTAAAAAAAAAAATCTTAATTCTACCAGGAAAATTTTTCCACCGTTAATAGGAGCTCCTGTAAAATTCTGAATTGACCATCAGCTTTTTTCCCTACTATTTATTCTCCTTCCTGCTGTGCTGAAGGCAACTGTTAAGAACCATTGCTGTCACTTTGTTTAACTACTACCAGAAAGGTAGGGCTAAGTTTTCAAGGACAAATGTAGCAAAAGTATCATGATCCAACATGAGGGTCCCCCAGCACGCAGAGAGCAGCAGATCCCTTTCAACACCAGCTGTTCTCACAGATATAGATTGCTGCAGTGAAATTTTCTTCATATAATTCAGGAAGCTCTAGAGAATTCTCCAAAACAACTGTGCCAACAAGGAAAATGTTGAATTTTTCATCAGCTTCCCAGTACAGAGTGTTAGTGGGCAATCCATTCATTCATGACCAGATGTTCAGTGTAGTAACACTCTGCAGTTAACGTGAACCTTGTGGCCTGTTTTACATTGGTTTGCAAGGACATTGGCAGCAACCTAACATTGGAGAATTGTGGCCTGAAAAAGCGAGAGGCTGAAGCGTGTGCTTGTGGCTTCCTGGTTGGTTTTCACCAGCAACCAGACAAGGTAGGAAGTGATGAAAGAAATAAACAACACAGCACAGTTATTAGAGAAGCACTGGAGAAGACATTGTTTCTAAATTACTAAATTATAGTTTTCAAAGAACTATAGGGATTTTCCCCTAGTTCTTTATGATTCAGAGGAAGAAATTATTATTGCTAAATGTTTACTTTGACATGCTTTAATCTGGTTATGTAAACTGTAAATTAAAAAAAAAATATAATAGTACTTGGAA
This sequence comes from Oxyrhabdium leporinum, assembly GCA_032468155.1. NCBI lineage: Eukaryota > Metazoa > Chordata > Lepidosauria > Squamata > Cyclocoridae > Oxyrhabdium > Oxyrhabdium leporinum. The sequence goes on from JANHFL010006005.1 coordinate 46,064, forward strand.
GCCTGTAGCTGTTAACGTGTCAAGGCTATATTTGAGCATATGTAATCAGTCTAGGTGGTATTTTAAAATGTATAGAAACCTTGTTTGAGCATATATCTGGGATAGTCAGATAAAGATTAGAATTCCTCGTTGCTGCAGATTTGTGGTTTCCTTTATAAACATATATTTATGTCTCATGCCATTTGAGTATGTTGTGCTAGGCACTCGTACTCTGAAAAAAAATAGTATCGAGTAGGAGTTTTGGAATAAATAGTGTGATTTTCTGCTTTGAAAAAGGATTCTTCCTTCAAATGATTAACTGTGTTTGATTCTGGTCGTGCCAGCTGGCTAGAAAAAAAGATTTGATAACATTTAAGGATTTGGGGGTTTTTTTCTTCCTTCCTCCTCTAGATGGAGGGTTCTTTCATTCATTCCTGCCTATATTATGTTTCCAAATAAGTTTTGATTTTCAAGAGAAATAATAGATGAGGCTACTATTACATTGGATTGCGATCACAGTTTAATTGTAAAAGTATTCCGCTTCCACTAAATAAAATATAATTCAGGTACATTTCATATCTTGATTTTGCTTTACTGGTATAGCTGTATTATTTCATAAATCCTTAGTCTGGTGGCATTTTCTTAAGCTCGGTATTATTTATTTTCACAGGCATAGGAATCACTTCTAAAATATCTATGCATGGCAGCCTTTTCCTGTGGCAGCGAGCATCTTCACCTTACTTTAATCACTTAGCAGAATGAAGCTCACTATTCTGGCTCAGATTTGCTGTGCCCTAGAAAATGGTGGAGATGGGAGACAGAGCCAGTACTTTCACACAGCTGAACCCTCCCCGTAATAATGTCTTGTTTTGGCAGGGTTTGGTGTCTCTAATTTGTAAGGTTATAATGAAGGCTGCAGTTCTTCAGCATTTCCAGCTTCAGAAAGTCACACATGGCATTGGGATACCCAATCCATCATGAATTAGCTTGATCTTCCTGAGCAATTCACTCATGAAAGAATTGTTGGTAGCTCTATTGCTCATTGCTGTTTCTTTTTAAATCTTGCTTTTAAAAAAGGGGGCTTGCAGCCTCAGAAGGTCTTGTCTGTCTTTGTGGGAAGTTGAAAGCTCGGAGAGGCATACTCTAGTTTCCATTGAATGTGACTGACTGATAGAAAAATGAGAACAAATTTACAGTAGCTGTGACATTAGTTACCTTCATTCAGCTTGGTCCAGCTGCACTAAGCCTTGAGGAAGCCTCCGCCACGCACACTGTTTGTTCTTGGGTGTGAAAGCAAACAGTATTTGAGTTGGCAGAAGTTCCTTTTTAGACCGTTCGCTACCTCGGCAACAAACCTCAGCATGAGCTTTCTGATTTTGAATGTTTCCACTGGCAGGATGGCCTTTTTCCACATTTCTTCGGTTTGAAGAAATAGATTAGGAGCTTCTTTTGAGTTTGTTTTTTGAAAATGGAGAAAAAGACCAAATGCCAACATTTAACAGCTGTAATTACTACGTCATTTGCAGGTTTCACTTTATATGCTTCAGAGGCATCTATTTTTTTTTCTTTTTTAAAAAAAGCCATTGTATAAAAATATGCTCAGTGCTATATTGGAGGTTTTTTAAAAATTAAATAATTGTATTATTTTTAATACTGTGTTTCTCTCTAGTGTTTTATTTTACATATTTGATATTTTTTGTGTGTGTATGTGTGACCATTTTGAGATGATTAATTTCACTTCTTTTAAAAATTTTCTCTTAAGTAACAACAGTAAGAAAAATTGTACTTGCCAATATAATTAGTTGATAGTTTCTTGAAAATGCTTAGATTACCTATAAATTTGTTCAAATGACTCTTCTTTACTTTTTAATATTTTGTTTAAAATAGAGCTCCACAAACATTCAACAATTAGTATTAGGATAAAATCAGATGCAGTAAATGAATGCAGCTAGCCAATAAATCATTGAGTGAAACTTGCTGTTAAGTTTTGTAGAGTTTTGTGGTCTGTTAGTTCAAAGTTATTGTTATGTTTTGCCAAAATCCATTGTTAATATACAGAACAACCTCCAAAATATTTATTGTCTTTAAAAGTTAGCGCAAAAGTTTTTCATTAGATAGGAAGAGAAAAAGAGCATGCAGACATGTTAATAAGTGAATACATTGCTATTTAATTTCATTTGCCACTTTATGTTTAAAGGCAAGATCTTCTTAATGGTTTGTTAAAACAAAGTATTAAAAAGAGATAATAACTGTTACACATTTGTATCTATGAGATTTATAGTTGATTTTATTTATTATATCTTCTACATGTTTGTGTCATTGTGTGATGTCAATTTGGTTAACTACTGTTACTTTGTTGCCAAGGTCCTTCTGAAAACAGAAAGACTTGTGAATTTCCTTTCCAGATGCACAAAATGAAAATAGTTCCATTTTCTTAAGTAAAACTCAGCCCGAACTACTGAAATCACCAAATCCTTTTGTAAAACATGTTCATCATGGGAGATTCATCTTGCAGAGAAAATAATCATATAGTTGTTAATATCGTTTATAGCTTATTCTATTTAATTTCTGAATGTAGTGGGTGGTTAATTTCTAGCTATGGTAGCGTTAAAAAGGTTTGTTATGATTTAGCCTAATTAAAATTTTACTTCAATTATATGCGTGTAACAGGGATGCTTTATTCTATGTGCCATTTTTAAATTTATGCTATCAGAGTCTTTCTCTTAAAACAAACCAGTCCAACATTGCTTCCTTCCCTTTCCACTGACCAAAGTTGATTATACAGAACAGCCACATCTGTATCTCTTCATACAAAGGTTGAGACCAATCATTCTGAAAAGATTGTAACAATGGAGAGTGGTTCTTAACAATCCACAAAGCACACTAAGACTTAATACTTTTTCCAGAATAAATGCAAGCAACTGAATAACAAGTTGGGATGTAGAAGACATAAGAAAGATGTGGTCTGAATGACAAGGATGAACAGAATAATAAAATCAGCTCACTTTTCTATCACTTTTCCTTCTAACACAGGATTTTAGAAAAATAATCTATTGATGTGTGCTTTTGTCTCTTCAAACAAAGAAATCACATGGATCCGTAAGGTAATCTATTGCCTTTTGCTAGCTGTAACTGGCTGATAAAATTTATTTCATATCATAAAATTTATCATTTTGGTGTAAACAGAAGAAACATAATCTGGAAAATTGGGGAAGATAGGTGTAGTACTGGGGGGAGGGCAAAGAAATTTGTATATGAGTAAGCAAAACATTGCATCTTATGACTGAGTCATATATGCATTTTTCACTTAGAAGAATATTTACAGTTATCTTGCTAATTCTCTTTGAGGTACTGAAGACTTTTCTGAAGTTGATAAAGTTTATCAAATGAGAAAGGACTCTTCGTAACTAATTTTTCTTCTTTCAGTTGTCAGTTCTGTGATCTTTGCAGGTGAGAGATTTGATATCTCTTTTCCCAGAAAATGAGACAGTCAATTGGCCTCTGATTCTGTTATCTCTGAAACACACATAAATAGCTTAAAGTTTCTCTCTATGCTAGAAAGAGTGTAGTGGTGTAAAAATGGTATTTAGTGCAGTAGAATAGCACACAGCTTCTGTTTAGCCATGTTATAATTTTGAAATCATTTAGCAGGATGTAATAGAAGTTGAAATCAGTGGGGTAAGCTCCTTAATAGTAGAGTGAGACAGACACGTGATTAAAAAACTAAATATGTAAGCTTCTTCTAATGATAACAACATAGGAAACCATCTTTCATTTTTGAACAATATTTGAAATAGTATCTATTGGGAAACTATTTCCAATGTCTAAGATTGGACTATATGACAGGTTTGTCTTTTAATTCCCATTAATCACAATCAGCACAACTTTCATCAACAGAAAAGTTTGCTGCCATGATAAGACTATATCTGCTGTTTAATCTTGCTTTCCATTTTACATATGCCCAGGTGGGAAAAGTTCAGCCTCTGTTTTGAAATGGCTGTTGTGATTTAAGTCCCATTATACAAAATCCTTCCAGGTCTTATATCTCAGCAGTACTGTCTTCACCTGCTGTAACCGCCTTGTCCGTATGGCTCGCAAATTTCATATAGTACCAGTTGTCCATATGCACATTTAGGAGTTGCACCTGCCTTTTTACTATAATTATACTTCTGGGAGTAATATACAAGTTAGCCTGTTTAGGTTAGAAAGTCATTTGCAGTGGATTGCATAAATCGTATCATTTAGCTATATGAGGTTGCAAGGATGGTTACAATGTACATTGTAGCAGCATTCCAAGCTTTACCAACAATCCTATAGGTACATCTTACATTGACTCTCTTGAGTTATACAGAGATAAAAGTTTGCCTAGGTCATGTTGTATTGTACCAATAAATATAGCGTTATGTGGTTTCCCCCGCCCCCCTCAGACTGTACTATTGCTGATGCCTTTGTTTCTAACACCAGCTTGCTAGGTGGGAATTTAACAGGTGTATCTCTTCCTGAGCTGGATTACAAGTGAAAAGCAAAAAAAAATAAAAATCACATGGTTTATTTCTGCTTATCTGCTCTGCTAAAAGTACAGGAACATGGCCAATAAAAAAAAATATGAACCACTTCACTTACAATAATAGTAATGTTAAAATGCCGTAGTGCTTAAGTTGTATGATAAAGGAGGAGGCATTTACGATGGCAGTGACTAGAAAGCTTAATGATTTTGGGATCTGTTTCTAACCAGAAAGCATCCGCAGAGATTTACTTTAGCTCTCTCAAAAATGCTTTAAAAGCCTGCAGCAATTTCTGTTCTAATATGATAATTTGAAGGATAGAGCTCCAATTAAAACCAAAGTATAAAATGGCAGCAATAAAACTTATTAGCATACTTATTTAAAAGCAAGGAAAAGTAAAAACAAACATAAGCCAGAAGTTAGTCCTAAAAGCACTAAGGTTATCAGATGGTGCTACAATACCATTCCAGCACAGAGGAGTATTATTCTGTTTAAGCTTGTGAAGCATCTTAGAAGAAACTGTCTCTTGACAATCTCATAGCATACATAAATTCATATATGTGACAGTGTTCCCCTAGTCTGGACCAATACAGATTTTAAATGATATTAAACATGCCAGTATCATGAATTGCTATTTACTTTATTTATTTAGGAAATTTATATTGCTGCTTATTCGCACTTGGTGACTCAAGATAGCTTACAAGAATATAAAAACCTCATATAAAAAACAATAAAACTAATAAAAGAGAGAATCATATAATAAATTAATATAATAAAATAACCCCACCCCACCCCCTGCTCTGGCGGCAACACATCACATGAGCCATTTAATGGGCTCCCGCTCTGCGTTCCTCAGGCCTGCTGGCAGAACCAGGTCTTAAGCACCTTCCGGAAGAGTGTTAGAGTGGGAGCCATTTTAATCTCTGGGGGAATGATGTTGCAGAGAGAGGGAGCCACCACAGAGAAGGCCCTTCGTCTGGGTCCCACCACGTGTATCTCACTTGGGGATGGAATATGAAAAAGGTAGCAATTGTTCTATTTAACTAGTGTTACTAAAACATATATGTTTCATGAGTTGCAACTTATGCAAGCTATGCCCTTTAATATTTTCTGCTTAGAAAAGGTACGGTCATAATCTGATTTTTTGATGGTGAGTTCCGTTCTTCCAGACCAGGGGTGTCAGACTTGTGGCGACATGGCGGTGTCACTAAAATTGGTGGGGGCGGGACCAGCACATGATGCATCTGTCCCACGGGCCATGAGTTTGACATCCCTGTTCCAGACAGTTTGCACATGGAAATGTATACTTGAATGCTTAAACTGCAAGGATTTACAGCTGTTGATACGATGTCATTTGTGTCATTAGAACTTCAATTTCTAACAGTTTGCAAAAAAGAAAAACTTCATTAAACTTTTATAATAAAATGTGTCTCTTAGGTTAGTTAGAAGGAAGTATGATCAGTGTAAGTCATAGCAGATTCACAGCCATATGTATGACGTTTTTTCATTAGCAAACATTCTGCAGAGAGGATTGTATTATTACAGCATCATATTCTGTATACCTTATACTATGAATACATGTGAGATTTTTTTTATGTAGAAGGCATGGTGTATAAGATGACTATGCTCTAATGGAGGGATAGATTGGGGTGTGTGCATGTACACTCTGTCATATTTTTATGTGGTCTGTGCAGCACAAAAGATGCATTCGTTCCTTGCAGTAATGAGTCTTATGTGTGGTGTGTATGGGATGCATTCTTATAACAACATACTAAAAGAAGCAGAGAATGGGCCAGAGCTTAAAGGGAATAATGTCAACTCAGTGTGGTCATACAGTCCTAGCCTCACCCATGTATGCTCCATTAACAGATACTGTGTATGTGTGTGTGTGTCTGTCTGTCTGTCTGTGTTTAATCAATTCACTGACTGCCTCAATTGCTGAAGCAGCTCGAGGCAGCATACATTGATATAATGGAAATCTAGCAACAACACCACAATCCAACAATAAGAAAGAAAAATAAACAAGTCAGTTTGGGGAGCAAACAATTATACAGCATAAAAGAAGTATCACAAGTGGAGTCACAAACACTTTGTCCAAGGCCAGCTAATAAAGGTGGGTCTTAAAGGATCCAGAACATGCCCACCTGGCTTGAACTTGCAAGGTGGGCAGAAACAATTGAAAAAGGCAATTCCATAGGTAATTAGGGCCTTAATGATGAAGAACCTATAGGTGAAACCCAGCATCTTGAAGTATGTGTGAAATTCAAATGATAACCAGTGTAGCTTATGAAATGGAGGTGCATCACATGGCAAAATGGGGTGTGCCATAGGTTCTCATGCTGCAGCATCCTAGACTACTTGTAGCTTCTGGGTGTGTTCAAGGGTAACCTCATAAAGAACACATCACAGCAATCCAATAAGCCACATGAGTGACCGAGAGCAGGATTTCCCAACCTGGAAAAGGGCATAATTAATGTGTCAGATATATCTGAACTAAAACTTTTCTTGCTGTAGCTGTCATGCCTTCATTGAGCAAAAGGGGACTCCAGGAAGACCCAAATTGTACACCTTCCACCAGAGTAATACAACATTTTTGAGAACTGATTTTGGAAAACCTCTTGTATCCATAGCCAGGTGGTCTTGCTAGATTTGAGTCTCAGCTATGGGACCTCTGTGGCATCACTGTTCAGTTGGGTATGTCGATGATACCATAACTAAGTGATGATACCCGGTGCCACGCTGCCATATGACCTTCCCTCTAGTTTCAGATCAGCGGGTGATCTACCACAGATAAAGTGCAGTCCATTTGTGTCCCACCCAGAGAAGAAACACTTTTCCGATCATCCAGTCTAACAGCAGTTAATCCTGTTATCCTTTAATCTCTCAATCCACATACAACAGTTTGATCAGCATAAAATCCAAGCTCTTTTCTAACAGAGATCTGTATCTTCAGACTTGCAAGATAGCTGTCAGTCTTCCCAGATTAACCTGTCAGGAAACACAACCAAATTAGCTTATTCTACTTTATTGTAGAATAACATGGACAGAATCTTGCAAGCCTAAAAGTACAAATCTTTCACCGTTTCCTTTATAGTCTGAGAAGTGAAAGAGGGTCTCTTCTGAGCCTTTTTCTCTGCCCATTATGCTGCTGTAAGCTATGTCCCATGTTTCTCAAAAGTCCTTCTCACATATTATTATTATACAATATATTAGTAGCTTAACAAGCCAAATTGTATGCACGTTGGTTCCAGGCATCACCTAACGCTCCTGTCTGGCACTAGGCTGCCAAACCAGCTCAAGAACTGTAGAGCCCATCAACATTTTGTTGCACCGCTGTCACTGACATCGCTCATTGTTCAGCTTGCATCATCTCAGCAACAACTGGCCCTCACACCTTCCCCGAGCAGCAAAAGATTCCCCAATTCTTACTTTCTTCTCCTCATTAAAACAGTCATCTTTTCCCTGGTAATATATTGGAAAAAAATGTGTTCACACACACATATGCATCCATTCCACTTTCCATTACACACACAGTGCAACAAGAGTCGAAGTAATTTTAAAGGCTGATAGTAGCATGAGTGGTTCCTTTCTAGCAGTGATATCTGAGAGGGAATCTGAGATATCTTTATGAAAGGAAGGCATTGAAGAGCTCACCTGCATTTTACAGCTTCTCTCAGCTGCTGGGATGGAAGGAAATATACAGGCTCCATTCTTTTATTGAAAATGTGAATCTTTTATTTTTTTTTATTTGCCTGGAAGCCATAGTTGTACTATGTCGAGCACCATGTATGACTCTCAAATTACCACTTGACTTCCTTCACTATAGATTGCAGGAACTGTTTATGTAGCCTGCGAATAAAAGCTTTAAATGGTCTTCAGCTCCTGGCATTTAAACTGATAGAAGCTAAAGGTGGTACTGGAAAATTAAGAAAACACACATTGTAGTACTTGATTCCTGTATGCATTGTTTGTTTTGTGCTTCTCCACCCTTGAGTTTAATTGTATAAATTAAATGTCGCGCCACCTTGCCTGAGGTATTGGCATCCTATTCTAATTTAATTTACAGCTATTAAATTATATCTGTCGAATAAAATGGGTATCTGTGGCAAATGTATTTATAGCAATGTTTACCAGAGCTTATGTTTAAAACAGAAATAGCTGCTTTGTAGTTGCAAACTTTTAAGCAAGTTCTGGCAGCATTTTTTTTTTTTAACAAAATGCCAGGCGTAGAGAGAAAAGAGTAATGGACTGTAACCCTACAAAGACAGCATCTATATGACTCAGGATAATACATTGTTTTCCGGAGCCACCTAAATAATTGACTGAAAGGAAACAACACGATTAAACTGAATTACAAAAGAATGACTTGGTTCTAAAGAATGTAATATACAATGATCTCAGACAATTCACTTTTGACATAGTTAAAAGCATGTAACTGAGCAAGGAGTGCATTAGAATATGAAAGCTTTTCTCAACATCAATGTTCAGAACAGTAAAACAATACTGTATCAAGTGAAAAATTGAAATGTAAAAAAACGTATTCTATCTCACAGTTTAATTATATTTATGAAGTATTTTTAAATGGCATTTTGGAACTTTTGGAATTACAGGGCTTCCCCCCCCCCCCAAATAAATAAATAAATAATGTAATTCAATATAAATGAAATCATAAGATAGCAGAATAGATTTTGCTAAACTTTGTAGTCTCTGTACATTACAATTTCTAATGTTCCTGTAGAAATATTCAGTTTTGACTGAAGAAAGATATGTGGGTTATCTTATTACAAGTTACCTTGCTTGAAGTCTCAAATGAGTGCAGCAAGAAAAAGAAAGGGAGACTTGAGGCCATAAAAGATGCCAGTATCTCTAAGATTCAAAATAAAATGATGTGCATCACAGCCGTGTTAAAAGAATACTGGTTGGCTAGCATGTGAAACAGCCAAGTGCTGAGGTTTGAACATTATAATTAGCTTGTAAAGAGGTGAACTGTACTGTAGAATGCTTTGTTTGATCTAGTATGGTCAGCTCTGGCTTAATTGCTAAGAATATTGTATAAGTAAGGTAAAAACCAACAATGTAAAACTGCACAGAAGAGAGATGGTCAGTGACCAGGTCATAAAGTAGACAGCTTCAGTTTCAACTTCAAAGAGTTTTAATTAGCTATTCAGATAGGATACTGGGATTGCAAAGTATAATGTGTGTTGTTTCTTACTTGTCACTTGTTTATAAGAGAGAGAAGTAGAGCCTGTTCAACTGATGGATCCAGTGCAATTCCAGAAGTAGTTTGGACCTTTTCTGATGCTCTGTTGGGTGGCTTGTCAAGGCCTTACTGCCTGGAATTGGTGGATGGTTGGGTAGGGCCTTATAAATAAACACTCTCTCTCTCTCTCTCTCTCTCTCTCTCTCTCTCTCTCTCTCTCTCTCTCTCTCTCTCTCTCACTCTCTCCCTCTC
>JANHFL010006005.1:56099-72662 GCA_032468155.1 Oxyrhabdium leporinum
ACCCATTTAAAAACCCCTCAGTCAGGAAAGGCTTGTCGGAAGAGTAAGGTCTTCAGCTCCCGGCGAAAGGTCTTCAAGTCCGGGAGCCTCCGAAGTGCGGGGGGTAGTTCATTGAAGCTAATTATTAAAATCATCACCTTCCTCTTCTTCTTTATCAGTGGCTGGAGCATAAAGTTGTATAATTGCCATACTAAACAAGTTCCCGTGAGTCTAGCTGATACTATTTAGTCATTGATTTGTGCCTAAATATTGTCCTTGCAATGTTCTTTCTGACCGTCAAGCTATTCATTCTTTGCTTTTTGTGCCCCAAGTATTAAAAGTATGATCTTCTAAGTGTGATGGCCAGCTCAAACTCAAGAGAATCTGTGATGGAGCAAGCCAGCCAAGGAACACTCAAGTCAGCTGGATGCAACAGAAGATAAGAAATTGGATACAGGACCTCCTCCCAGCCATTGAGCATGTAGGGTTGAGTGCAGAACAAAATGGGGAGATTTGCAAATCTTCTTGCATAGCATGGGCCCTCTTGATTGCCAGGAATTGGTGCAAACTCCATTTAAGACTTGCCACTGCTCAGTAGCTCTCCATTGGGAACAAGCACTTCTGTGACTGAGATTCTGTGCATTTGTCTCCTGAACTTCTTGCTTGTGGAAAGTCTGTCCTTGGAATCCAAACAGCTGTTGACTTCTGGACCATGACCTGATTGGACTTCTGCTCTCCACTCTTTGGACTTTGGCTGTTTGGAACTTTTTGCAGCCAAACTCCTTAAGGTCTGGGACTTTATTGCTGTGTCTAAGCATTTGCACACATGTCTTGCCTGCTACTCCCTGTATTTACTGAATCCGACATATAGCCTTTGGAACTATTTCTCAGTGTATGTTCAACTATTTCACATGTCTGGCCTGTGAAAGGACAGAAAGTTTCTAATTCCAGCTTATTTCAATTTGCTGATGCCTAAGGTAGCAATGCACAGTTGATTTATTTCCTCTTTCATTTTGCTGTGGATATCCATGCTCATCCTTTTTATATCCCTGTAATTCTGCTTTTGTAGTTTCAGATTTTCTTTTACTAAACATCTGGAAGGCACATTACAAATGCTATCAGTACTCCAAAAGATGCTCAGATCTTCACGAGTAGCATGTTAAGTGCCATCCAAGCCAGTCACAAATATTTAATTGAGTTAGGCCATTTAGGCCATTACAGCTAACATTTTACTTCAGTTTGAACATATCCAACAAAGGTATGTCCACCATCTCCTTTGACATTATTATTAGGTCCCTAATATGTAAATGAAATCTGCACTTTGTAATTTAAAATATTATTCTGTATCCTGGGTTCTGGAGTATTATGTATTCTTAGTTTTCTTCTGTGAAAGTTTCTTTTCATGTCCTTGAATAATTCTATTATCGTACATCCTTTCCATCATCTGTAAATTAAGTACACAATTCTCTCTTCAAAAAATGTGTTCCTAGTCACTGAGCATCATTGTTTTTCTTCTTGTTATCTGTTCCATTTTGCCTAAATATTTTTAAAAGTGTGATGTCCAGAACCAGGCATGATACTTGACTAAGGTTTGAGCAATGCAGAATGGAAAAATTGTTGATTCAGATGATTTGGAAACTATTATTCATTTACTATGTATATTTTTATAACCCAGTTTATATAAATTTATGCAACCCAATTGACACATAACTCAAGATGGCTAACAGACTATAAAATAAACACAATAATTTAGAAATACTTAAAGAAAAAGAAAGCACTGATACATGAAGCAAAAGTTAGGAAATAAGCCAATAGTTACCATGTCAAACAACTTTGCCCCATCTAGTACTGACAACAAACACCGAGGAGCAGAGCCAGATCTTAAGCCTCTTATAAAGGGCTGACAATTGAGGCCATGTAACTCTCTAAGGGAGATGTCCCAAAGGACAAGTGCGGTAATAGAGAAAACATGCTTTTTGGTTACATTTTCTGGCCCATTGTTTATTAAAAGGAACTGAGAGCATTCCCACACTGCTGAACATGTGGGATGAGGAAAACTAATCGAGAAGGAAAAGGAACTCTGCTTCTAGTAATGCAGGCTAAAATCACATTTATCTTTTTATTCAGAGTATGGTATTAAGGCAAGGTAATATTCAGCTTGTGATCAGTTTCAATTCCAAAATCCTTCTCACATTTTTATAGCTAAATCACATACCTTTCATCTTATCCAACTTTACTCTTGGTCAGGAGTCCAGATCAAATCTTCTGGGGCCGCTAGATATCAAGTGAAGGACAGACCATCATTGTTAGCACTTCCACACTTTCTTACTGTTAGAAATATTTTCCCTAACAAATCAGTCACAATCTACATTCCTAGCTTGTATTTGTGATTCCATGTCCTTCCCTCTGGAATTGTACTCAACACGTGTTAGCCTATTGTAGAATATTAACTTTGTCATGCAGTTTTGAATGATCTACAAACTTGATAGGGTTTCTCTCAATCATTCATCCTGACTGTCAGGGTAATGATGATTTAATAGCTGACCAGCTGCTGTAAGGTTGTAATGCTGTAATATTGTAATGATGATGCAATGGTAGCAATGAGTTAGCAGGGTTATTTGACTGCTATTGCTTTAAGAGGTTGTAATATATGAGAGACCCTGTAAGGGTGTATCTCTCTCTCCATGTGTGCTTCTGTGGTGTAGCTGATTAGTGATTGCTGTTTATTCAAGGCCTGTATCAAAGTATGTATATATGCTTTTAGGGATAAAAACCACTATATGTAAATACAAACCTGTATGCTGTGTTTGCTCCTGGGTTATCTCACCTAGTCACACTGTGTGCACTCTGACATTGACCATTAATATGAATATTACAGACTTTTAGGACTAAGGCTGAAATCTGCAAGTGCTCCAGTTGATATCTCTTTGTACTTTGGTGAGAAATCTTAGATGCTTTATGCCAGCTATGGACCCACATAATAGGCACATTGTACTGCTTTCAAACTGAGTAATAGAAAGAACTTTATTAAGTGCTTTGCTGAAATCAAGATTTATTGGATTCATAGTGTTTTCAGAAAAAGTTTAAAAGTTTTTAGATAAAAAAAGTTCTTACATTTATTCTTGAAAAATCTATGTGGCGTTCCAATAATCACTGCATTATTTTCATAAAAAGCTGTAATTATTTCATGATCAAAAATTCCTAAAAGAAACAAGGAAAGGAAGATGATAATCTAGCATATTGTAGCAATCATTGCATTGCATTGTGCTGAATAATGTTATACAATAATTGATTTCCTTTGTAATAGCATAAAAACATGTCTTCAGGGTCAGATAGATACCTTAGCAAATACAGGTAATCTTTGCTTACAAACAGTCACTTAGTGACTATTTGAAGTTATGACAGACCCCTTAAAAAGTACTGGTGACTCAATTTCAGAATTCCAATGGTGAGTCACATACCCTTGCGATCACATGACTACATTTTGGGTATTTGGCAATCAGGCCACCATTTAAAACCAGTTGCAATATTCCATGGTCATGTGACTGATGTATGATTTATTTATTTTTTGCTGAAAATTGACCTGTTCAGTCAGTTTCCAGAAAGAAAAAAAAACATCCATAGGAGTGTATTGATTTAATGACCACAATGTTCACTCAATAACCATGGCGTTTTTTGCAACGACTGCAAAAAAGATCATAAAATGGGATTGGTCACATGGGTACCTCGACTTGTGACCATCATGACTTACATTGGAAATTGCAGGCTCCATCACAGTAGTTAGTCAAGGACCACCTGTAGCCAGACATCTCTTCACTGAAGAGATACTTGGTATAAAGCAGGGTGAATAAGGAAAGAAGAATTTTCTGTAGTAGAAGAGCTTCCTACAACATTCATACTCTTCATCTTGCAATGGAGTCTTGCTTAGTTTCTTCTACTTTTTTTTTAGTTTCAGTGTGACTATTAATCTGGCCTTTCATCAAACCACCTCATCTTTTGGCACAAAAGAGACACTTTGCATCCTTTTCTATTTTTTAAAGAAAAACTATTAATCATAATAACTTGGAAATTTCAAGTGTAAAAATCAGTGTAATTAAACCACACCCAAATGCTGATGTTTATCTGCCAGATTCATAACCCTAGAGTTGGATGTTCTAACAAACTCATAAAGTATGGTTAGTGCTTTTGTAGATGTCTTGATATGTTATTTGTTCACAGCAGTGTCTGGATGAATTGATGGTTCATTGTTCAGAACTTGCTTTGGATTAAATAATGGATCCAGTTAACTGAAACTGTAATGCCAGATAATGTTATGTAAGTATAGTGAGGTGGGAAAAACAAAATGAGACATGGAACTTTTTCTGCCATTTTTCTGTGTCTTCATTAAGCCAGGACTGTAGCTTTGCCCATCTTCATAAGGAATTTATCTTTGGTTGACTGTGACATTTGTATATAATTAGTTAATATTGTGGTTAATGTTAAGTGGATCAAAGGGAAAATGGATTTTTACGTAAAGTCAAAGTCATTTAGGAAATTAAAGATCAAATTCAAAACCATCGCCTTGGGTCATGCTGGGAAAAATGAATTTAATGGACTCCAATTATGATTGTCATGGCAAGAGATGGGGAATTGCATTCAATACTACATCAGCCTCACATACAATCATTAGAAAAGTTTAGCATCAAGATAATGAAGGTATGAAATTACTGTTCATGTATAAGCATCTGAAAAATTGTGGGAAATTTTCAACACTTGAGAAGAAAGGGAGAGAAGGAAAAGGGGATACACCACTGATGATTCAGCATACCAAATAGATGTAGTTACTGATTTGTAAACTTCTTTGTCCTACATCCATATTATAATGATGAGAATCCTATGAGATCATGCAGGGAAAGGAAGGAAATAAGAACGTTATACATGGTCTCCTGCTCCTTTGGCATTACTGGCTACATTACCCTTCTGGGACAACTGTGGGGAGGTCAAAATTGGAGTCATTCTTCTCCAGCAGGCCCACTGTTTCCAAAAGGTAGTTCTGGGAATTAATTTTTGAGCTTGATAATTTGCGTTGTGGTATGTTACAGAGCATACCGAATCACATGAAAGTGATGAAGTAAAATCCCTTGAAAATTAATACAGTGATTTTAGTACCCAGAAGACACCTGTCTCTATTTCTATCTAATTCAGGTGAAGTAGTCAGTGATCTGGATGGTTATTTGGGAATCAGTTATGGATTTATTCAATTATGGATACAGGCCAGTGAGGAGAAACTGATGGGTTGTTAGGTAAACTTCAACCTATTCTGAATAAGGTATCATTCCCCTTGATCTCAAGTTAAAGATATAACTTCCCTTTCTTTCAACTGAAACATCAATTGTTCTTGATTGATCATTAAACTTCTTGTGTCCAAACTGAGATAGTATTCAGTTTGCATTAGTGTAATGCACCATATAGCCTCAAATCCTGCTGTGCTGCCTTATTCTAGCAGGGTCACCCAAGGTGTGAAGGTCATTCCATCTTCTCAGCTAAAGGAAGCAGGCACCTGTATTGATCATTAGCAAAATGGGAAATAGATCGAGATACATGATACTTTTATAAAATCCAGTGGGTTGACCAAAGGATCCTGCCACTGGTTGCAGCTGCCTTGCTGGCCCAGCAGAGATTATATACTAGAAAACTTCCCTGTACAGGAAGTCCTTGACTTTTAACCACAATTGGGACCAGAATTTCTGCTTCTGAGCAAGACAGTTAAGTGCGTCATTCCCTCTCTCTCTCCCCCCCCCCATGGATGTTAAGTGAATCACTGCAGTTAAGTGAATCAACCTGTCATTAAACGATTCTGGCTTCCCCTATTAATTTTGCTTGTTAGACACCAGCTGAGAAGATCACAATGGTGACCACATGGCCCCCAAATGCTGCAAACTCACTTAGCTGGTTGCCAAGTGCCCAATTTTTGATCATTTGACCATGGACATGCTGCAAGTTGAGGGACAGGTTGTAAGTCACTTTTTACAGTGCCATTGTAACTTCAAATTGATACTTAATGAATAGTTATAAATTGAGGACTACCTGCGTACATGGTTTTGCACATTGAATATAGCAGATTTTCTGTTAGTGTAGAAGCGATGCATCTGCCAATGTAGCATAATTGTAGAACTGCCTTGCTAGCTAATGGGTAGTGTCCTGGAAGATGATAGTGAACTCTTATTATAAACCTTATACAGATAATTAGTAAAATAACTATTTATTTTTCTTGGCAGTAAAGGGAAACTCACATTTCTCTGAAAGGACAAGATGACAGTAGTGCTGTGGTCATTAATGCATGCCAGCCATCAGTATCGGGAAACAACATCAAATTTGTTAAAGCTCTCTCAGCTCCAGACTGGACATGCAAATGATCCCCACATCCCTGGGAATCTTATTTACAGATTATTAGTATGACTTGTAAATTATCTAATTTATAAATACTACTTTTATAACTAGATAACATAGAACAACTGTTTTTTAAAAAAATATCTTCGTTTTTACAGTCGTTTTTATGATAAAATTCACGACACATTTGTTTTCTTTTTAGATGTAAGGCAAAAAAAAACCACCTCTGTACATCACAATGGAACTAATAAAGCTCCAAAGGAAGTAAATGTAAATCCACTGAAAACAATATGATTAAATTTGCTACCTTTTTGCCTGATAAGTGTCTGATATAGTTGTTCTTCTTGTGTTGGCAACGCGCTGAATTCATCAATTAAGTTTTAAGTATTAAGCTTCAAAGATTACATCTTTTTTGTTTCTTTCTTTGTATTCTGCCTTTATTATTTTTACAAATAAATTAAGGTGGCAAACGTATCCAACACACCTTCCTCCTCCAATTTTCTCCACAAGAAAACCCAGGAGGTGGGTTAGGCTGAGAGAGTGACTGACCCAAAGACACCAGCCGGCTTTCATGTCTTAAGGCAGAACTTGTCCTCACTGTCTTCTGCTTTCTAGCCTGGTACCTTAACCATTAGATCAAATTGACTCTCCCTTTTATATATATATATATACCTTTTTTTTGTAGTGCTCCCTCAGTTTTGTATTCAGTCCATTTGTTCAACCTCCATTCACTCTTCTTGTTTTGTACAATCATTTCTAAAACTCCTCATACCCATTCATCCCGCTATTGTTTTTCTTCGCATATCCAGCTCTTACTTTCATATAAAGAAAATGGCAGAATCACACAAGTATATGCCATTTCACTTTATCTTTACATTTTTTTCCAATAAATTACATACTGTCTACTTTTCATGTCTTAAAAATCATTCATTTTTTTTCCATTTTAATAAGTATTCTCCCAAGGTACACACTACACATACTTGCTCTAGGTTGTCACTATTTACGTATACCATATTTTTTGGAGTATAAGACGCTCCAAAGTATAAGACACACCTAGCTTTTGTGGAGCAAATCAAGGGGGGGAAAATCTGCCTTTGCCTCCTTGCAGCAAACGGCAAAAAGAATCGTCCTCCCGACGATCAGTTGTTTCAGGCTGCAGGGATCACCATCACCTATTGCTGCCTCCACGTGCCCCAGTGCCCCATTTTCAGCCTCCGCGTGCCCCACTTTCCTGAAAATGGGGTGCGCAGAGGCTGAAAATGGGGTGCGCGGAAGCAGCAATAGGCAATGGCGATCCCTACAGCCTGAAACAGCTGATCGTCAGGAGGCAGATTCAAGTGAAAATCAGCTGCTTCTGCTAATCAGGCTGGTCTGAAACAGACCAGGCTTCTTGCTGTTTGCTGCAAGGAGGCAAATTGCTGGGAGGTAGAGGCCGAAGGGGGGGACGGGGGGGGGCTACATTTGATGTATAAGACACACCCAAATTTTTACCCTCTTTTAGGGGGCAAAAAAGTGCATCTTATATTCCGAAAAATATAGTAATTTGCTACTATTCAATCCATTTCCCCTTTGAAATACAACTACCTTGGATTTTGAAATATTAGTTTTCCAGTGATCCTTTGTATTCTTAACTATAATCACAGTAATATTTTGCTGCAAAATAAGAGAAATAAGAACATTATATATGGTCTCCCAATGTCCTTTGACATAACATGACATAATTGCCACACAAAAGTACACTACATTCACATCCCCAACCAATCTTTAACTTCATCACATAAATATTTTTTATAGATTTATTGATAAATACATTAAACAACCAAGGGGCGCATCATAGATCTTAGGCCTATTTTGTACTTAACTATTTGCTAAGTATTCTATTTATTCTTTTGGTTGGTTGGTTGGTTAGTTTATTGGGCTTGTAAACTTTTTAATCAAAGCTGATTCTAACCAGCATAACGTTAAACTTTGTAAATGGAGTTAAAACAATCAAAGCACACTGTGATAAAATTACAACCTCAAATAATAAAAGATAACAGTATTGAAACATGTACAGGCATGTGAATTTAATCAGTTCCATAGTCACCAAAGAAAAGGAAGCTTCTATTGCAAAAGGTAATATTTCCATTATATGCTACTCTTACTAAATTCAGCAACAATTCTTCAACTTTGTATTTACACAATATATTCCATAATTCAAGTCTGTTTGTATTACATGCTTTCTATAAACCAACCTATGAAGAGTAGCTTTTTATTTAAACAAATTTAATAATACAAAAATTTTACTTTGCTATGGTTTTTTTTTTGTTTTTTTTAGTGTTCCAAATTTTAGTTGTAAACTAGCAATATTTGGTCAAAAATTAGGTTTGTATGAAGAAAATAACTCCAAATTTAATCTGGACACAGTTTTTTAAGAGGGGTTTGGGAAACCCTTACATCCTCTTCTATGTTCATATTCTTAGAAAATCTAAGATAATAGTACCATTGTAAGGTAAATTATTTTGGTGAAAATACTAGTATTCCTTTCAGGTCAATATAGTACTTAAATGTTCTTCATAGTTCTTTTTCTGTCAAATACGTTATGTCTTTGTAATGGTAATGTTATATATATTGTTAGTCATAACAAGTAAGACTGTTGAGTCATATCAATATGACTTAGACACCACATCTGTTTCAGGTTAACTAACCCTTCATCCTATTTAATGTTTCAAATGTAGCTGATATAGTGGGATGAAAATATCACATTCCATAGTATGGTGCTTAATACCTAAAGGCTTGCTTAGTCTTGATTTATTATCCATATTTTAATTATTTACTTTAATTCAACTTATAGCTAGTTTGTTAGTCTGTTTCTATCTCTCTGTCTCCAGTTAACATTAATTAACTTGAGTGTGATTGGTTTTGAGAAACACATATGTGTTTAGTTAATCTTAGGTGAGCTATATCTAGAATTAAAGCATATAAAGTTTCTTGCATATTGTTAACTCCTAAACATTATCCGAAACCATTGATTGATTGATTGATTGATTGACCGACCGACCGACCGACTGACTTTATTTCTGAATGAATAAATGAATTGGTAAACATGCATATTTATAGGAGATTAAATGCAAATTTATTTTTGTTGTCCACTGAAAGTACATGAGAAAATGTTGTATTGTATTGGACAATTTGGAAAGGCAGTTTTAGAAAGAGTTTTGCGTTTCAGAAGCTGAAATAAAATTATTTTTTTAATGCCACCTATGAGTTGCATTGTTCACCTCTTGTCTACAGTGTACTTTCTGAAAAGGCAGCAGCTAGAATTTTATCCCAATTTAATATTTTTGTAAATTAATATTGGAATTGCTTAGGGTTTTTTCTCAAGAGATTCTCAATATGGATTTACTTTTCAGAACTGTTACATACCAACTCAGACTTTTAAATGAGTGAGATGTCATTTCCTAGTCAGTCAGAGCTACTGAGATATCATTAGTATATTGCTGAAGTTAGGTGGTTGCTGTTTTTTTGGGCTCATCTTTTATCTTAAACTACATTTTCAATTCTCCTGGTCATTCTTCCCAGTTTTGAGACTAACTAATATTAGGAATCTTTCATTGCTGAAGAAATCCTGAGCAAGAAGTATGCCCCCCAACCAACTGGCCAGAGCACTCATTTTCTTCTAAGTTCCTAATCTAACACTGAAATGGCAAAAAAATTGAAATGCAGATAGTTCTTGACTTACAACAATATCCAATACAATACAATATCCCAAAACCTATATCTATGCCTTTTTTATATGTAGAAGATAGGAGACTTGAAATACTATGACTTAGCTTGTCACAGGTTAACACGAGCCTTTTGGTCTCACCCAGTGTTCCAGCCCTGACTTAGAGACAGTTTGAATTGAGCTTTTGTTCTCAGAAATCTTAATACCCTGTTTGGTGTCATTTGCCAGTTTGGCTAGAAACCTTTCATCCTCTAGGCCAGGGGTGTCAAGCTCGATTTCATTGAGGGATGCATCGAGGTTGTGCTTGACCTTGGGGAGCTGGGTTGGGCATGGCCAGCTCAACATCACTCGTGCTGGGGGTGCCTGTGGTCCTCACTGCCAGCAAAAACGGGGATCCTGAGCTCTGTTTTTGGCTACGACTACTTCCTGCAATCCTCTGCCAGCGAAAATGGAGCTCGGGGGCCCGCCCGCGGCTTGAGCTCCGTTTTTGCTGCCAGAGGCACTGTGGACAGGTCCTTCACTGTTTCTGGGGCAGCCCTGCAGACCAGATCTAAACACCCCTTGGGCTGGATTCGGCCCCCAGACCTTGAGATTGATACCCCTGCTCTAGATCATTTATAAAGTTATTAAATAGTGCTGAGAATGGAAACAAATATCAATATTAGGTTTTTTCCAGTATTCTGCATTAATAGTAACGCTTCAATTAATGACTTAAACAAATTAATAAAATGTTAATTCAGATTATTCTAGATGGCAAGAACAACAACATTTTTATAAAGTTTGAATAGCTTATTCTAATAGGTTTTTACTGATCAAATAGTATAATTCCAAGGTATTATGGTACAGAATTTTGAGTTTTTAATTGTAATTCATTAAATTTATATGCTGCCTGACTCAGCCATTCTCTTACAATTTTTAATATATAAATTAAAAAAAATATTAATTTGCTAAATGAAATATTTGCACTATGACTTATAGTTTGTATTTCAGGCTTCCACGTTTAAAATAACCTTTGAAAAAACTTAAATCCTGAGGAGCAACATCTATTGTGAATTTATTATTAAAACCATCTATTTTAATAGTTGGTAATGGTTTTTCAGTCATCATTATATGACTGTATTAATTTGGGAGAAAATTTGTACACAGTGTACTATATGAAAGATGCAGAATTTGGGGCAATACATGAATAAATATGTTATCTTTACTTTATTCATATTCTATTTATAACCTATATATTTGTTGTTAAAAACTAGCCCAAGGCAAACTTCAATGCTGCAAAGGATGCCAAAGCTCTTTTTTTACCCATAGTATAAAGCTTTCATTTGACCTTTATTTTTTTTTTACAATTGAAAAGTTGGAAATAGAATTTTGTTGCTACTTTCTCAGAAGGAAGAAAGGGATGAATATTCCTGTCTTTTCAACCTCAGCAATCTAGTGAAAGCTTCTTGGGGCTGAGCTGTCACTAAGCTATCTTTTTTAGAGTTAATATTGATGCTCGCTGCTCCTTTTCTCTACATTTTTCTATGCATCTGACAGGAAATAGGAAGGGAGCGAAACCACTCCCTTAAAAAAAATTTGCTTGCTAGTTTGTTTTATTTCTTCTAAAGCAACAAAAACACAGCAGAGCGTTATGAAGAAAAATGGCTGGTAAAAGGAAATCCAATTCTGGTGTACTTTCCAAATCTTTTATAGTAGAGACTTTGCCTTTGACCCACCTATGCTACATAATATAGTAGTCATGACCTTTTATGTTTCTGTCATGAAATCATTGCTAGAAGCCCCGAAGAACATCACTGCCAACATTTTATATGGTAAAAATGACCATTTTATGTTTTCCTCAGTACTTTTGACCCTTTGCCCCCGATCACAGTTTGACATTCCACATATCTTCATGCAGTTACGTCCCTGTTTTAAACTCAGAAGGTCCAGTTTAAAATAGTAATGGGGGAAAAAATCTGCTTATGATCATGGAGAGCTTCTGGCAGGTGAAACATTTTTATTCTAAGGTAATAATTTAACTATGCTATTTCCATTTTTCTCTCCAGCTGTCTAGATCTACAATAAAAGCTTCTTGGAGGTTGGGGAAGTTCCTAAACAATATGAGACAGGGCATGAAGATACTTAGGAGAAATTGCCCGAAAGAGAAGGTTACCGTCATTTTCTTTGGGGCAATTCATCATTTTCTAGCAATTCCCTATTCTATATTGTTCAGTAGATTTTCCAACTCCTTAAAGTAGATCAAGGGACTGCAGAGCAAAATGGCAATAGGCTGGCAAACTGTTCACTTACCTTAAATCAAAGCAAATTTCTGAAATAAGTTATCCCTGCCTGAATGTTATACTTTTTACTTTTTCAGTGGTTTAAGTTGTAGGTCTCCTGCAATTTATCTTTGCACATCTCCGTGCTCTTCTATCCTTTCAAGTAAGAGTTATAATAGTAGTCACTTTGGAGCAGAAAACGTGAAGACAGAATAGAATCAAATTACCTTAGAAGAGAATATATGTAGCTCTTGGTTGAACTGTGGAATCCTAGAATCAAATTAATTTTGATTTTAAAAATGTATTGTATCAACAGCTCAGTGTACTGTTTTAAAGACCTGGATGCTTTTCTGAAACAAACAAACTAAAAAAAATCACCTATAGGTTTCTGGAATGAGATTCCTGTTCAGTTGATAGACCTAATGTCATTGATTTTATTCAAAAAGACCTATTTGCAACAAGCCCTTTTAAAGAAGCCTTTCATGGTCGATTTTCATGCTTTAGTATATCTCGATTGATTTTGATTTTATGTTTGATTGTAAAATGCCAAGAGATCTTGCCAATTGGTAGTACAGTAAGTTTAATAAATAAAATAATTTCACTTGTCACAGTAACCTTCTTGTTTGTGTTTTTCTATTCCTTTGTCTAAAAGGAGAGATGTTTCCTTCCCTAGATTTGAGAAACATTTTATCTGGTTAGTAGGGCAGGAAATAAATTTTTAAAGTCTTGTTTAAAGCGGGCTGCACATCAAAATGCTACCAAAAGCAGTCCTTCCCCCCACCCCCGCTCAACAGTTTCAACACGGGTAGTAAAAATACAGCTCTGTTGTATTTATAAGCATGTGCAAAAGGCAATCCCACGCTTTTTTCCTATCACATTCATGTTCTGATCCATTTTATACATTTTAATAGAATTATCATTGTCCTAGGTCTGTACATGCACATATTTACATATGTGTAGTCTCAGAATGCCCACTGGAAGAACAGAAAGTTTGTTTTCCTGCCACAAACCTAAATATTATAATAAGGTAAACAGGTAAGAAGTAATAGTCACAATCTGCACGACTTCTAAATATTATACTAGTATTTGTCCATTACCATTTCTCTTTCTATGCTGCATCCTTAGGAAGCAAATATAACATCTATAGTGCTATAAATACAGTATGGACAAGCAGAATTACAATTAAGGGAGAATATTTGTAGCTCAGGTTTGAAATGAGAGTCCCTGGTGCTCTCTGAACTTGGTTGTTTTCTTGCAGATGTTTCATTATTAAACTATGCACTGATGATGTTATCTAGTTTGGGTAATGAAACCTCTGCATGAAAATAAACAGTCTCAGAGAGTACCAAGAACCCCTCAGAATTGTTTTACCCTATATTTATTGGGGAATTGGGGAATTACTGAACACAACTGGACTTTACTTCTGAGTAAATAGAGACTGTCCATTACATATGGGCAATCACTATTTGAACACAGAACCAAATAGCTATAAAGTATGTGACTAATGAGAGAAAATAGTATTTTTTTTGTGAAGCCACAAGTTATATTACTATAAAGCAAAGAGTCATCTGCCTTACTTCATATAATAAATTCTTATTATTATCAATATCATTACAAGAGTCTACTATCCAGTAAATCTGCATACTATTCAGCAGAAACTTATTCTGAATATGGATGTATAGTACAAATTGTGACTAATTGTTTAATACAAAGCGCAAGTATTTAATAGAACACAATTCTACATCATTAAAGAAGGCTACCACAGAGTCATGGTTTATTGCTGAATCTTTATGGACAGGGAAATGTATAGGGCTGAGAAAAACATGAGTGGATGATTAACTACATTATCTATAAACTACATTAATTTATCTGATCATTACAATTGGGAAGCATGCAGATCATGGCTTCTAGAAATCTTCCCAGCCCCTTAAAATAGTTCTGCTGTGGCTCATATGTATAGAAAGAAGGAGGGAGGGGGCTTAGTATGATGGAATCAGGATCTTTCTAAGCTGTACTCCAAATTCATCACCCTAAGGATACAGAGAAGAATTTTTTTTCCTTGCAGTCCCAGCTGAATCAGACCCAATTTTGAATATAGTCTTTCTTTTGATGGCTTCCCCCACATTACTTTTGATCCTATTCTATTCTGTTTTGGAAATATTTTTCCATAGATAGGCAAGCAGATAAGCAATTGTAAGCCACACATAGGTGCTGTTGGGTTGGAATTAATATACAAAGTAAGGAAATCATGCAGAGCAAATCCATCTGTGGCCATATAAGATGTCTGCACTGTACTTACTTTTGTATAACTGAGTAATCCATTATATATCTCTGTATTAATTCTGTTACTGCGTCATGCTGTGTCTACTTGGGTACATATGTGCACAAGAATACATGGGGGAGGAGGCTGGGGTAATGAAGAGGAAGTTGAAATGGAGCAGCCACCAACACTTGAGTTCATAAGACTGCATTAGGCGGGTTTTTTCTGGAATATTTTTTTCTCCACAACCCTTGGATTGATCAAGGGTTCAATCCGTTCCGAAACTCAATCTTTCTTTTTCTGGTTTCTTTACATACCTAATTTGGTTCTGTTCTGTTCAGTTTTCAGAGTGTTATTCTGGGGATGGACCAAGCCTTTATGCAGTCCCCCCTCCCCTCAAATATGGACTAGGGACCTTCATTTGATGGGTCTTTTTGATGCCTTCCCTGCCATGGCCTCCATGCCAATGCCTTATGAAACATTCCTTCCTCCAAATTACATTAGGTCCAGCCTAGAATCAATTTCAGTGAAGTAAATTTGGTTAATAAATTTGGAGGAAAGACCATAAGGAATATTTTTGATAATGCATATTATAAGAGTATTGGCTTTGCAACCTGTATCAGAAGCTCAAACCCTCACTAGAATCCCAGTCAAGATGATGTTTCTCTATTTATGTATTTACTTATTAAATATTGCATTTAAGGCAGATTAGCGTACATGTAGTTGGACTCTAAAGTATATATATCCTACACTATATATCCATAGATACCCAAATGAGCAATCTTCACTTAATTATATTTTTTAAAAATGTTACCATGAAGGCTAAAATCATCACCATGGGAAGGGGGTTTTTTGGTTTAACTCTCCCTCATCTTGGCATAACTCATTAATGTGACTCATTGTTAACTAATTATTATTCATTATGGTAGAAATAGAGAGCATAATCATTCTCCAACTCATTTCCAGAAGGGGTAATGGAGGTTGCAGAGCAAAAAGATGCTATGTGGAAATGCAGTTTGTCTTTCTGCTGGAAGAGATTATTAAGATTGCAATCCAGTCCTGATCCTATTTCAGACAACTTAATTGCATATACTATGGACATATCAAAATGCAATATCTAGCTTCCCTTCTAGATATTTTTTCATATGGAGTTTAAAGTTTTAATAAGGGAGAAGAATTCATATTTATGCTGAAAATGAGAATTTTAAAAATGTCTATCATTGATTGTCTCCTCCTGAAGATATTCTCCAACTGCATCTTCATATCACATACTTCTTGAATTGTACAATTCAGCTTCTTTTTAGCAAGCAGTAATGGCTCTGTTTTATACACTGATAGTTAATGAGAGAAACAGAAGAGGCATATTCTCTTATTAAGATCAGAATATTAACAACATATTCTGATCACTTTATGTTTCATAATTAATTTTATATATAGCATATATTGTACATGAAAAATGTCAAGAGTTTCATAGAACATATATGATACAGATAAATTTTAAATCAAACATTATCATCTAAAACTAACTTTGATAATATTTTTATTTTACATTATAAAATATCATATAAAAACTTATTTATCGACACTTCATTTATGGGCATGATTAAAATAACTGAGACAAGATTTCAGATTATCTCTTAAGAACACTTACTCTTGATTTTAATTCAAATATTTGGATGTTATCTTGCTCTCATCATTCTTCATCAATCTTTCTCATTCTTGAATAGTTGCACTGACTGACACCAGTTAAGTAATTCTTCAATAAGTGATTTCATTATTGCATCCAAAATGTTCTCTCTTTTTTTTGTAAAGGCAGAATAATTTTTGAAGAGAAGTATTTGTTGTAGGGAACATTTCAAATAATATTTTTATAGTAAGTATATCCTTTTGTTTAAAAATATCCAGAACATACATGTAGGTAGGTAGGTAGGTAGGTAGGTAGGTAGGTAGGTAGGTAGGTAGATAGATAGATAGATAGATAGATAGATAGA
>JANHFL010006006.1:0-20497 GCA_032468155.1 Oxyrhabdium leporinum
TATCTATCTATCTATCTATCTATCTATCTATCTATCTATCTATCTATCTATCTATCTATCTATCTATCCATCTATTTCTAAAACCCTGGGTTGTCTAACTTAGGAACTATCTTAGAGAACACTTGCACAGCAACTCACTGGCTGTTTTCTGAAGGTGTACGGTCACATCCTATTCCATGTAATTTTTCTAAATATGTCTATTGTCTCTAGAAAAAATGATTTCAATGTCTTATGTTTTCTGATGCTTTCATACTAAACATGGATCACCCACCTAGAAAATCCCTTGTTTATGGTTAAACACTTAAGAGTTTTATATAAAATCATAACTGCCAAAGAGAAGCAGCAAAGCAAACCTTAGGAAATAACATACTGCATACAGCAGACTTTATGGGATTAAGTGAGTTGGACAGAAATAAAAGTCTTCACTCAACAAATGGCAAAACTGTGGTCAGAAAATACTCGCTGCTGGATGAGGTTGCTAGCCTAAAGGATCCTCCATTCCTCCCCTAGGATTCTGCTTATGAACTAAAGGTTCTCCTGCTAAAGGAAAGCAGCTTAGCATTGAAGCAGATTATCAAGAACAGGTCTATTATACTGCTTTTAAAATGGCATAAATAAATCTGAAATAAATCAGAAACAAATTTGAGATTTGGTACTAATTGCATCTTTATTTCCTTAATAATACACTAAATGTTGCAAGCTGGGGTAGCAGCTGCCATTTTGAAGAGAAAAGAAAATGTGGTTTTTATATAAATAATGAAAATGGCAGCACAATAAATTTTATAACAACAATGTGACTTTTGTTCCTACAATCACATTTTGAAGATTAAAAGAGCACAAATTATGAAACTCATGTTTGAAATTCAGATAGAGTGAAAGTGGCTTTGATTTGCTTAGGAATTCATATGCTGGAAAGATATGCTGACAAAACATAATGATTCTGCAGAGAAAAAAATGTTTTCTTGTCCAGAAACCAGAGATGATTAAGTACATCATGTTCTTTCCTCACATCATTTGTATTGCTAAAAAATGAAGCAAAGGTTCTACACTTTCATGACCTATCAATTGGTAATTGGCACATGGTATCCTTGTGCTCAGGAGATCCTATGCTATAAAATTTCTATCTATTATACAGTGCTGTGAAATCATGACCTGAAATGTTTGAATCTTAAGTTTTATGTGTAAGACTAGACAGCCCATTCTTCTTTCCACATATAATATAGGCTTGTGCCGTTTCCCTTCCCCTGGCAAACCTCAGGAGACTCTGGTGAAGCCTCCTCCTCGACTGATGCATGGAATTGCCTACCATTTTGCTGGGCAGAGGTGGAAAAAAGGGAGTGGTAGACCACAAGGAAAACCTCACCTCAGGTCCCCATTCCAGTGTATCCCCAAGAGTTCCTCTCTCCAGGGAGGAAAAGAGCTCACCTGTCACAAGCACCCCTAGCCGGATCTACTTTGCCCGTAGGCATCTGAGTTGCTACCTTATTCTTCTCTCACTAGCTACCACTGTTAAGATATTTCAAATATTGGCCTTAGCTCCAAAGCACCCTATGACTCCTTGGGCATCAGGTCTTGCCACCAGACAATTGGGCCCAGGTTATATAGGGAGGCTGGAAAGAGGGTGGGGATGGGGCTCTTCCAATCGTCCCATCTGCCATGCAACCGATGCGTTTCTGAAAAGTGTAGGGAAGGTGGTGCTGAAATGCTACAATTTTGCCAAATTTCAATTCCACAGGGTCATGGGTCCTAGATTTTGGGCACATTCTATAATTTAACCCATTTGAGGTTCGTTGATTCATTGCTTTAGAATGCACTGCTTTGCCCAATCGAGGTTTACAAAATAAAATAAAAATTTTAACAAGGGGAATTTAGCATAGGATACAGAAGCCCAGGCCAATGCAAAGATGAAGAAAACATGAAATGTCCATATGGAGAGTTGATATTGCACATTGTACAAAAGAACAGAATCAATACATCACAATTTTGCATTCTACATTATAAAGAATGAAGTAAGCACAATGTAAATACAAAGTACAAGGTATTTTTCTCACAGCTTATGCAAATTTGAAAACTATCCAAACATGGATAGAGTATGTCACAGAGACATATAATTTGCTTCATAAGGAAATAACAAAAAATGTTGGTCAGAAAGGTATTTTTATTACATTTCCAGAAAAGATTTTGTGGAAATCTCCTTTATGAAAGAACTAAGTTAACTAATATGCAGCTCCAGTATGGGCTGACACCAATGTCTTACCCTGAACTCTTTCACCATATCATAACAGATTATGAGAATACTCAACATTATGCATAAAGGGAAAACCCCAAATTGTTAAAAAAATGCTGGTCTTTATAGGTGTATTGATTTATACTGTATACTAACCAGAATATTTTATGCTAGTTGAGTGGGCTACAGTATGGAAAGCAATCTTGCTTGGCCTGTAAGCAACTTCCAGATAGTGAGTGTAGCATAAATATCTATGAAATCCATTGGTTAAACCAGTTACTACTAATATTGATATTTTGCTGTTTGGAGAATTAATCCATTCTGTTATCCGTGACATTGATAATATAGTAAAAACAAGTCTACTTCTATTTTAAAAAAAATATTGTAAACTTTTCAATCTTATTCAAGCTTTTCAATCTTAATCAACCTCCGTATAAATATTAATTATTGTTTCCTAATCTTGCATGCTTTGAAATAGGAATTGGTGCATTTGAAATAAAAAGTTCAATTTAGATAATATATTAATTTTATTGTTGCAAAAAGTCCCACCTAAGAAAGTATTAACTTTTTCCACGTTTTAGGATCTTGTTTTATTTCTTTCCATATATTTTATAATTGTTTTATAAGATATCTTTATTACATCCTGTCGAATTCACTAAGTCTTTTGTTATCTCACAACTAGTCTCTTCCTTCACTAAGCTTTCTTCTTTATAAGTTATTATCTTTGCTTCTTTTTCACTGACTCTGTATTGAGAAAAGTGGCCAAGTTTTTAAAATTCTTGTCATCAACTGCCTTGCAGAGCTTAGTGATTGCATAATTGTTAGTACTACATAATCTGCACACCATTTCATTTTGTATTCCTCTCCTTGAATTTTGATCCAAGTTATTTGTCCTTTCAGATCTTGTCTGCCAGAACTTCTAGAAAAAAATTATGTGATACAGGAGACTCCCTGTCATCTGCCTTCCTTCACTTGATCTTTGCTGTTTGCTGTTGATGTATGCTCTCCACTCAAGTTTTGAATTCTTCTCCTGGGTTCATTTTGTCAAGGACATCTAGTTGAAATTGAATCCAAATTGTGAAAGGCTTTCTCTGCATCTAAGGATATTACTGTCACCTCCTTTTTCTTGTTATTAATGTATTCTAATGTGGTTATTATAAACCTGATGTTGTCATTAATCTTCCCCTTTGAAATGTAACTTGTTTGATCTAGACATGTGATTTTGGAAATGCAGTTTGTTTGCATTGAGCTAATGTGGTAAACATTTTATAACCAACATTTGATATAGGAACTGGTGGTAAAAGGCAAGAAGGAAGAGAGGTGTGAGAAATGCGTTTGCAATGTAACTTGTAAAACAGAACAATAAGACAGTAAGAAACTGGCTGTAGAATTACAATTAACATACTGTATAGAATCATTTTTACTACTTATAAAGAAGGAAAGAAAGACAAAAAGCGATGTTGAGGCAGAGGAAGAAGAGGCAAGGAAGAGGAATCAGATTCAGATATAATAAATCGGTTTAATTAAAAACTAATAGCTCCAAGGTACACAGGAGCAGGTTCTGCACATGATGGAAGAAATGAAAACAGACTTAAAAATAATTGAGATTACAAATGTTCAGATTAATACAATGTAAAATTCAGAGGTACCTGAAGATTCTGGAAAAGTGGAACTTGAAGTCCATTTCAAAATGGCTACCTGACTACTTAAAAATAGAGGCTTTCCAGATATTTTTAAACATAAACACATTTGCACAAAAGAAAAAAGTGCCTCCAGATATGCTTGTTGGATTTTTACAAGTGAGAACAAGAAATGCCATTTTAAAGCTGCAGACTGAGAAACCTTTGATTGTAGAAGGGAAATGTATTCAAATATTTCAAGACCTCTCCCCCAGAATGCTAAGAAAAAGGAAAGAATTCACATTTCTTACAGGAAACAAAATGAATAATCATAAAGACAACTACAGAGGCTTGCTGCCTACATGAAAGAGTAACTGCTCAGGATTCTGCAGACAAAGAGCTTTCTGGCATCAGAAAATACACTTGGGATGAAGAAGAGGGAAATTAGCTAGGGCTGCAGCATTAAATTAGAATTGAAATGGGCAAAATAACATTAATTTCTTCTAATGAAAAAGACTAAATTCCCAGTTTTTTTAAAAAAAATATATTAAAAACTTGAATAAAGCCAATTTTGTTTACAAGAAAAACATACAAAATAAGACCACGATAATTTGCTGAAACAGAAAAAAGAATGCAAATATTTTGCAACAGAAAAGACAAAGAAAATTGGAATAGCAATTTATTTTAAATCAATCACCTTGGGAAGTACTGGCACACTAAAAAGATAAAGGAGGAAGAATTTTAATTTTGAAATTAAGATGCAAAGTTCAACTTTGGCAATCCAACTGAGCTTCAAATAATAAATGTTTTTCCAAACATTACTAGAAATAGAGTAATGGGTAGTGGTCATTATTAGGAGTCATGAATAGGGTGCTAGATTTGATTTTAGACAAGTCATCTCAAGGGAAAAAAGGAGGGAAACTTTCAAGAATTTGATTTTCAGTATATGCATACATTGATTTTGACAATGCTTAGAGATGAAAAAAATCCAGGAGTAAGAGACTATACCTTTTTCTAGCAAGATTATTATTTCTTCTACTCAAGAACTGACATGTGTTGGTTTTGAGGGTTTTTACACCAATTATTGAGGAAGATATATGGATCACAATCCAGTTTCAATATCAGGGTTCCAAGGGGGGAGGGAAATGCCTTTTAAATGCTATATTTCTTTTTAATTAATTCTGAGTATAAATGAAATCAAGCTAGTTTAGGCTTTCTCTTGCTATTATCCATTTTTGGGAGGACAGCCTCCCACATATAACTTAAAACAGAAGTGGGCCTTCTCTGGAGAAAAGTGTGCACCACTGCCGTAGGTCTGCCAGCTTTTTTTTTTAATAGTAATTTTATTAAAAGTCATAATTAAAAAGCTAAAAACTAATGAAAAGAAAAAATAGAAAAAGAAATAATATGGTAAAGAAACAGATGTAAAGAAATAATTTCCCCTTCATTACAAGCATAAACATTTTTAGTAACTTATATTTTCTTCAAATTCAACAAATTATCTTTCTTTCCTTATCCCAACTCTTATCTATAAAGAAATATTTAAAGTCTTGCTGTTTCAGTCTTTATCAGCAAAAGTCTATTAAATGTTACCAGAGATATCTATTTTAAAACTTGATCAAATAAACAAACTTTCTGTTCCTTCCTTTTAGTTTTAACAATCTTGATCTTTAGTCCCATCAAATAACATCCTAGAACTTTGTCCCTTCTCATAGAATTCTTCAAAGAGTTAACAAATCTAGAAACTTTATTCAGATCACTTTCTTGCTTTGTTATTTGTATGTCCCTTTTAATTATTAGAACGTCAACAGGTTTCTTTTATATGTCAAGTCCAACATTTTTTACCAAATCATCCTTGCAGTCTTTTAAACTCCACTTTCAGATCGGTCACAATCTTGTCAGATAAAGCGTGCTCCTCTTTCGTAACATAGTTAAAACATGATCTGTCTCCAGTGGCACACACTCTTAAAACTAACTTCTGGATCTATTGTTCAACAATACCCTTCAATCGGTCCAATGTTAAAATATTTCCCTTCATTCTCTATTAGAAAGTTAAATTTAACTATTCTCCTTTTATTGTAATCTTTTGTACCTTCTGGTTCTCTCTAATATCCAATCTTCAAAGTCTCATCTTATCATTTTTTTTATAGAGAATTCAAACAAAAGCATTTTTCCATGGGAAGGATTCCTACAATTAATTCCAGAATTTTGTTTCAAATCCATCTGGACCTTTAATCCATTTGTTACTTTCCAAAATCAAAGTTCTAATCATCCTTTTGCTGTTTATTCCTTCCTGTTTGCAAATAAAGCAAACATACCTAATACAGGTAGTCCTCAACTTACAACAGTTCTCTTAGTGACCGAAGTTGCTACAGCACTGAAAAAGTGACAACCATTTTTCACACTTATGAAGCATCCCACCAGGGTCATGTGATTTACATTCGGATACTTGACAACTGACTCACATTTATGATGGTTGCAGTATCCCAAGGTCATGTGATCATCTTTTGCGACCTTCTGACAAGCAAGGTCAATGGGGAAACCAGATTCACTTAACTGTGTTACTAATTTAACAACTGCAGTGATTCACTTAACAAAGTTGTAAAATGGAGCAAAAGTCACTTAACAAAATTCTTCCTTAACAAAATAAATTTCGGGCTCAACTGTGGTCATAATTGGGACTACCTGTACTCTTTCTTCTTCCTATTTTTCCCACAACAACAACTCTGAGGTAGGTTGAGCTGAGAGTGACTGGCCCAAAGTCACCCAGCCCATTTTCATGCCAAAGGTGGTACTAGAATTTATATACTCATGGTTTCAAGACCTGCACCTTAGCCACTAGATCAAACTGGCTATAATGTTGACTCTTAACCAATAATATCTGTTCAGTAGCAAAACAACAACAACAAATAACTCAGTTAAACTGACCACCAAAGTAGAATTGAGCTGTAGAATTTAAACAATATTCTTCTGAAGTTGCATTCCTCATCTTGGTAAGAAATGTAGAGATACTACTACAATAAAAATTATATTTTTAAAGCATCAGATGTATCAGTGGTTTTCTGGCAAAGGCTTACACAGTGTTGGAGGATTGTACCTATTGTGATGGCTGGAAAATGATAAATGCTAAGTAGAGCACTAATTTTATAGCTTTCGTATAGCTTTATATAGCTTTCATATCTTTTAGTATGGCAGAAACTCATTTCTGATTTCTTAAATCCTTATTGTTACATTTGTTTTATACACACACACACACACACACACACTAGTTTTGTAAGAAAAGAAAAGCTTGTCCCTGACAAACACATACCATTCTCATTTGAAAAAAAAAGACAAAGGTGGTAATAATGTTGCTTAAATTTGTTTTCTTGAGACTATTAGAAAGGTTTTTTATAAAAACTGAATTACTAAATTTAACCAGCAGTTAGGCATATGTCAAAACTTTAAAGCCCTTGATATCACTTTGCAAATGGCTAGCATCAAATTTTATATTATTTAGCAGAGAAAATTAAGAATGTACTATTTTAAATTTTAAACCTCTTGATATCTGCCTGTTAGTTAAATTTAGTGATTCAATAAACAGCATACCTACATATATACATACATACATATGTAAAGCTTCGATATACAGCCTCTGTGTGTGTGTATGTATATGTGTAAAATGTCCTATTTTTGCATTTTAAAAAGCAAATTTTGATAATGCAGTCCACATGAGAGTTGGATCTAGTCTAATCTAGTTGGAATAAGACATATAGAATCTGGGTTATTTTTCCTTATGGTACATGATAGTCAGAACTACTTTTTTTAACCTGTTACCTATCTCTTAACAAGAAAAAGTTGTTAACATTTACTGTAGATTTATGCAACATGTAGAAAGACATACATGATCCTGCCTTTTTTAAGCTGTTTGATTTTAGGAATATCTGGAGCTCTTCATATAACTGAAAACATTTCTTTTAAAAGCTATAGTAGGTATACTTTTTTTTAAAAAAAAGAGAAATATGCAAGATTATTTTTTTCATTCATAGTTATGACCTGCTCTTTTTAAACCTTTTGTTTGACTTCACTCTTGTTTGTTATTCTTTGAAGTATAATCAGTACGGTATTATGGTATAAAATACTGATTCTCTCTAGCACGTAGATGCATATTTCTCTTGTCTGACATATTCATGATGTTCAACCCATCATAAATGATTAAAAGTGACCTTTTTCTTTGCAAAATGACTTTTCTATTGTCCACTAGTGGAGAACTACAGGGCCATATTGCTGAAAGCATAGAACTGAGTGGTAAAGAATGTACTTGGTTTTAGTTTCTATTAATGTCTTGGGGGAACAGTTAGAGCTGTATTAAAAGAAAACATTAAAGTGCTGTATCATATTTCATCATGTTGCTTTATCTGAAAACCTAAAAGATTAAATCTGAAAGATTAAAAAGCTACCATTGGACTGGAAAGAGGCACTGGTCAGATGCATTTATTGCTGTTTTACATAGCTTTATATGTTCACAATGTGACACAGAAAAATGCCACATTCTTTATCAGTAATGTGGGTAGATTACAACATGCTTATAATATTTAAAATGTAAAAGAATATAAACAATATTATAGTAAATATCTAACCCCTGAAGATGAGTGAAAAATCATAGAAAAAGACTCGCTGATGCAGAGAACTTCATGTAAAGCAGCGGTGTCAAACTCAATTTCCTTGAGGGCTGCATCAGGGTTGTATTTGACCTCGGACATCACTCATGTCAGGGGCGCCTGTGGTGGCCCAAGCACTCTGCCAGCGAAAACGGAGCTCAGGAGAGCGACCCTCCCGAGCTCTGTTTTCACTGGCAGAGGCACCACAGGCCAGTCATTCACTGTTTCCAGGGCAGCCCTGTGGGCCAGATCTAAGCACCCTGTGGGACGGATCCGGCCCTCGGGCCTTGAGTTTGACAACCCTGATGTAAAGGAACTGATATTACTCAGGAAATCAGATTCCAAATTACTGTATATATGACTCCGGATTATAATTGCTCTAAGTTGCACTAAGGAACAAGACACAAGCAACTGAAGCCTCTAAAAACAAGGTTGATCAATAATAGCAGCGGATCTTTGGACCAGCTGAAGTTGCCAAAAGTCCAAAGTTTTCTCATTGAATATTGCAGTAAGTACGGTAGACCTAAATATTATTATTAGATGTTTTAACTGTGGTCAACTTGGAATCAGTCTCTTTGTAAAATAACTGATGTTAATTATCAGTTACTACCTATTATTTCCTTTTCTTTAGTCCATATTTGTATAAGTTAAATACAATTATGTACGTCAGATATTATGTACAGACCACAATGATGGATGAAGTTATGATTGAAGATAAAGTGCCTTTTTCTGCTTTAATTAAGTTATCATTTTTCTCAGGAACAACAATGTTATATGCAGAGAAAGATTTAAGTGAACTTCTTATCTGTAAAGAACAAGAACTGAAAGAACTACAAGCACGACAGATCCATTTTCAGGAAACTACACTGCAAGAAACCCAAAAACAACTTCAAGAAATGCACAGGAAATTTAACAGTTTAAAAGAAGATTTCACTTATAACCTTAAAGTCCTAGAGGAGAGAGATAGGGAGTTGGAGCACTATGATACCTTGTTCATCCAGTTGAAAATGGTTGAAAATACTAACCAAGCAGAGGTTAGTGACCTTAGAATACAGGTGGATAAGCTGCAGCAGGCACTTGCTCAGGAAACAAAAAAACAAGAGGCTCTCAAAGATCAATATCAGCGGAAATTGAAAGAACACCAATTAGCCTTGGATCAGCTTCACAGGTAAGACTGTTCTTCAATTCTACTTGGCAAAGTATGGACTTTAGGGTCTTGTAAGGAGCCCTGGTGGCACAGTAATTAGAATGCAGGCTAGTTCTGATGTCTGCCAGCAGTTCGATTCTCACTGGCTCAAGGTTGACTCATCCTTCCATCCTTCCGAGGTGGGTAAAATGAGGATCCAGATTGTGGGGGCAATATGCTGACTCTGTAAACCGCTTAGAGAGGATTATAAAGCTCTATGAAGCGATATATAAGTCTACATGCTATTCTAATGCTAATGTTTATAGCCTTCCTTTTGACAGGCTCATAGGTAATTATTTTACGGTAGAGAAATTATAGGTATTAGCTGTAAAAGGTACAGGGGAGAGATGTTGTTGAAATTGCTATTCTTATGACATTGTTAAAAAGTGTTATTTAAATGCAGAGCTTTTATATTCTTTCCAACCCAGTGGAGCACTGGAAATAAATTATGTAAAGAGTTGGGTCTCATGTTAGCTCTCAGAAAACTGAACAAAATGGGATGAAATTTAGCATATAGCAATGAAACAACAAAAACAATAACCAGCATTGATGTGGGCTGGGTTAGGTGTAGAGCTGTGGAGAATTACTAAAAAAATTCCCACACTGCATCCCTTTGGAATATGAAATCGGACAGTGGTTTGGAACTTTGCTGAATTTTTCATTCTAAGCCATCCTCTTCTCTTCTTCCACGTTGCTGAGTCATGCCTGGGCTTCCAGTGCACACATACAGTCAAACATACAATCTATGAAGATAAACGGATTGGAAAGCATTTCAAAAGCTAGCTATTGAACACTTTCCTTATTTAATAGTTTATTAAATGGATTTAAAAATGGATTTATTTATTCATTAAATGTAAAAGTCACTGCATCTCAGCAGCTACCAGTGGTTTACAACAATTATAGAATACATCAAGTAAAATGTCCACAATAAAATAGAATAAACATTTAATTAATTAATTAAAACCACAATACAACAATAAAGATAGAAAGAAACAATCACAGTTAAGTCCCCAAAGTGTCACTCCACATAGAGTGGCTGGAACTTGACTGAAAATAGTATTTAAAGGAGTTATATAAGTAATAGCGTTTTTATTTAAACAAAAAAAAAAGTTGCCCCCAAAATCTCAGCATGATTAAAGAAGCTTCTAGGGTAATCCCTTATTTTCCAATGAAATAGATATGGGCAGAGTAAGGAAGTAGCATGGAATTGTGCTGGCCCCAAACATTCTGTGAACAGCTTCACCCCTAAAGTTTAGATGGCTCTGACCCTATTGTTCTGTCAAAAGACATTAAAACCCTTTTTAAAAGAATGATACTGGAGACTGGTTTATATTTTTGCCCCGTGCTGACTGATAAGTTGATTACCTGGTATCTTTTATTGTATTTTCTATTGGTGTGTGTGTACATGGAGGGGATGTATGGGTGAATTTGCTTCTGTTATGTTAGTCACACAGTTATTTCATTAGGCTAGATGGCCTGGCCACATAAATTCACATGATAGACTTACAGTGGCCAACACATACCGTGAGCAGACCCACAGTGGATCTGAAGCGCTTTTGCTCTGAATATTGTAACCCTCTAATGGTTTCACAATTCTTGGCAATACATCTATTAACCCTAACCTTGAGTCTGCTTGAAAATAAGAAGCTGAGCTGCCATACCTAGTATGAAGTTTTGCCA
This sequence comes from Oxyrhabdium leporinum, assembly GCA_032468155.1. Lineage (NCBI taxonomy): Eukaryota > Metazoa > Chordata > Lepidosauria > Squamata > Cyclocoridae > Oxyrhabdium > Oxyrhabdium leporinum. Next base: position 11,353 of record JANHFL010006006.1, read on the forward strand.
ATATATGTGGCAAGACTAATTCATTCATTACTGCTACAAAAAGACCATAAACTATTATTCATTTCATGTAAATTTAATTGAATTATGACTGGGGTATGTCATGTGATTATCTAAGGCCAGTTAGCTGTGAGGTTAAGTAAAAGCAGCTTGAATCCCAACGCCCCTAGTTGTTCTCCAGTCTTATGTCACACAAACATAGTAATTCATTTCTAAGTGTAGCAGTTGCCTAGTCCTCTCTATTCAGTTCTCCCCACCCCACCCCAAAAAAGGAGAGGATTAGGGTTACAGATAGGTGGAGAAAAACAAGTCCTCTTTTGTAGAACTCACTGCTTTTTAACAGCAATTGAACATTGCTGGCTTTTCAGTGCTTCATTTGATAGCGCATGTTCTGTATTATATACCCATACTGCAGGAAGATGTGAAATGGTGGGAACTACTAGAAAATAGAGCAACAAGCAGTCAGCATGAATGTGAGGGTCAAGTTCTTATGTGAATCAGAACATGGAGGAAAGTCTATTTTATTGTGGGGGGAGGGGGTTGTCACTGGCTAGCAGTAGCAGAAATTATAAAACCTTCCTGTACAAAACGGGTGTGGACTTTATATTCCTAAAATGGTAACATTTGAGTTGGTTACTATATGACTTATGTTAGAACCACAGGTAAAGAGATCCAACAATTAGTGACTGACTAGATTACACGTTTTACAAATAAGACCTTAGCAGATCTAACAAAATGCATTCTAGCATAGGGATGACCTAGCCAATGGCAACCTGTAGCTTACATGTGACCCCAATTCTTGAATGTATTAACCAAATTCTCATTCCAAACTGAAGGAATAACGTATAGAGGGCTGCATTTACAAATCATCTCTGTAACACAGAAGGCATGCATCCTATGTCACATAAGATTACATTGTTTCATAGAATGGAGCATGTCCACCCCAGGAGATTTGGTGGGACAGGAAGAAACAATTAGAAACAGGTGGTGGTTCAAATATCCTGGCCTACATCATATAGAGCTATGCAAAAGATATTCAGCACCATGGATTAAAAACTGCTAGGATCTCGTGCATTCATGTAGCAGTGATCTTATGTGGGCGTATTGTGGTGCACCCAAAACTGCTCATAGTGTGTTCTGGACTAGCTGCATCTTCCAAATGATCTTCAAAGGGACCCTTATACACATAGTCTAGTCCAATTGGGAAGTGAATAAGGCATAAGGGACTACAAACATAGCTCCTGATCCGGAAAAAAAGATAAAACTGGATACAAAATAGATTTGCAAATACTAACTGGCCACAGCTGCCAGCTATCATCAACGAGAACTCACAGATTGCACACCCATTCCTTTGTATTGGGGAGTGGCATTTCATCCAGAGATAAGGATAGAAGGTCTCCAGTTCCAATGGAAAGTCACAGCCACTTGGTCAAAGACTGTTCCTTCCCACTAAGATCCTGACAGCCTTTAGGCATTGAGGGAAAAAGCATCACTTAGTTGACCTAGGGCATAAATATACAGTTGTGTATCATCAGCATACTGATAATACTTAAACCCTGTACTGACAGATGGCCTCAATAGTTTCATGTAGACATTACACTTCAATGGAAAGAGAAATATATTTCTGACAGATCAGTATTTGCACTTTATATTAGTAATTCCTTGATTTCATAGTTCCAAAGATGCTGATATCAGCCATTATCATGAGGAATATGAAAATATGAAACAACAATTGGAGAGAAAGCTCCAGGAAGTCGAAGGTGAACTTGCTTTGCAAAGACAGGTACAGAAGGCATTACAAACTATTTGAATAGGGAAACATTTATATTTTCCTTTCAGTAAACAAAAAGAATGCATTCGTTGTTCTGAGTATTTCCCTCCCTCTACCCCTATGCAGTTCAATTTATGTGATTTTATTAAACATCTTACATTAAATAAAGATATACATAGCGGTGGGAATAATTAGAATTAACTTTATCATTCTACATATTATGGAATATGTGCTTTACTTCCTAACATGGCATCATCCTCTTGAAAAAATTGGTAGAATTGTTTCTAGTAAAATAAGATGGTGTAAAATTCTTTACAGAGGGGTACAGCCAAAATGCTGTGCTAAATTTGCCAACCTTGAATTTTAGGAAGGTCATTACTATAAATCAAAAACAGTTTGCAAGTGCTAAATAAACACTCTGGCTTGTGCCAGCACTCAGTGCTTCTCTGATTTCAGGATTTCAGCTTTGTAACATTAAAAAGATCTGTTGGCTAACTTAAGGCATTTTAAGTATTAACTGACATCTTTCTTTACTGTATACTACTTTCTGTCAATTGATTTCAAGGTAGGATCCTTGTTATAGTATGTAAAGATGTATAAAGATTTTGAAAAGAAAAAAGTATAATTATTTATAGGTTTTTCAAATAATAAAAAATGTAAACAACTATAAACCTGACAAACATGGATGAATAATAAAACCCAAAGAACAGGGATATAGCCACATACATACCGTAGAAATAACAATATTTTTGAAATAGACAACTAATTGATAGACTTGTAGTAGAGCAGCATAAATAAAATAACAGTAAAATATCCTATGTTGTTTAGCAATATGGCATATGGTGTCTTTTTTATCTTCTGCTATAGTACACTGGAGCCCAAATAGCCACACACATTCTAAAAAAATCCTCAGCCTGCTGAAGCTGAAAAGACTAGTAGTCCTAGTATACAAAAACGTCTCCATGTATTTAATATACTGTAAACTGTAACACTTAAAAAAACAATTTGTAAACCCTTGAAAATTATTTATTCTGTATTATTTTATGAGATTACAACATTATTACAATTGCATGTGTTTTATTTCAGGAACTACTTGCAGAAATTGACACAGAAATAAAAAAAAGAGAGCATGAGTTTCGACAGAAAGCAGATGAAATGAGCAACTTAGTTCTGTCCTATGAGCTTAAGGTAATTGCCATCAAGTGTAAACATGCATAGTATAGCAGATATGTTGTGGTATTGCTCTCGCTTTTTTATTCTGATACACTGAAATCTTGCTAGGCAAACTTATTTCATCTGTTAAGTGATGTAAAGAGAACTATTTTGAGTAGTTCCCCGAAACAATATTTTTCCCTATTAGTCCACCATTTAAGATGAAGGACAAATAATTATTTTATTCCTTAATTCAGATATAACAGTGTCTGACACTGCCACAGTCGGAGTTAATGTTGTTTCTGAACTGAGTAAACTGCCTTAATGAGTGGTTATTGAAGGCATACACAAAACCCTCAGTTTCAAATAAATATAAATATACAAAATCCTCCATTTCAAATAAAAGTGTGTTTGGGTTCATAGGCATGTTTTGTAACAGATAGTACTTTCTATAATTTTAAATATTATGGGGAATATTTAATAGCTTGTTTTGTTCTTTCATTTTGAAAGGTGAAATTGTTGACCAAAGAATTAGAGGCTTTGAAAGAAGCTGAAATGAAAGCAGCAGACTCACTGAAAGTGGAAGAAGCAGTTAATTTGGAGCTTGAAAAACAAGTTAGATGCAAAGATTGGGAAATAAAAGATATTACAGCTGTAAAAGATGCTCAGTACTGTATCATTCCACTCATAAAAAAGGAAAAAATATTTCCATTGATTTTCCTTCTTTCCTTCTATTTTTATTTGTTTTCTCTTCCTCTTTCTCCTTTTCTTGTACCTGGAAGAAGAAAATATGGGCTTTTAAAATATGTTACATACCAATTAGTTAAAGATGTCTCTGAGTTTGTGCATGACTACAGAATCCATACATATCTTTTCCTTAGATTCTGACAGTTAGCTAAATAGCGTTCATCTTAATCCCATGTCAAAATACTACCCCTAGACTTTATATTCTATGCTCATAAACTCAGACAATTTCAGACTGAGTTGTATAATACCTAAATTCAAATAGGTTTGTATAGGATTGCAGGGGTTTTTTTCATTAGAATTAGATAGGATGTTTCTACTACAGCAAAGAACAGATGTACTCATTTTCATATCTGCTGAGTTTGTGTATGAAATAGTGTTCCTCATATAAAGTAAAAAAAAACATTACAGGTAGTCCACAATTGAGCCCAAACTTTCTGTTTCTAAGCAAGACATTTAAGTGAGTTTTACCCCATTTTACGACCCTTCTTGCCACAGTTAAGTTAATCACTGAAGTTGTTAAATTAGTAATACAGTTGTTAAATGAATTGGCTTCCCCATTGACTTTGCTTGTGAGAAATCGCAAAAAGTGGCCATATCAGCTAGGGACACTACAATTATCATAAATATGAATCAGCTGCCAAGCTGCTGAATTTTGATCACATGACCATGGGGATGCTACAACAGTCATGTGTGTGAAAAATGGTCATAGATTTTTCAGTGTTGTTGTAATTTTGAACAGCCACTAAATGAACTGTTGTAAGTTGAGGACTACCTGTAATTCTAGACTAGACAGAATACATTTTCACCTGCAAGTATGATGCAGTCACTTTTGTCCTTCATTAGGTGGATTAAGATGAACAAGTAAGATACAAAAATGGAAGAATAATGTCATCTTTGTATAGGAACCATGTAGCTAAAAAGGATCTAGTCTATATATTTGAATTATGCAACTTCAGCTTTTTAATCTTGAAGGCGATTAATTCTATATCAGAAAAATTGCTGATTTTATCCCAATTTTCTTAAAATATGTTTTGGCAATTACTTATCTTCAGACTTTTTCATAAAAGGCTTGATAATTTTATGCATTGCCTCTTTGTGTAAAATAAATTATTTTACTTTTCTCCAATGTTTGACAACGTAGGATACAGGATTTAGAAAGTAGACTTGCTTCAATGCAGCGTGGCTGGGAAAAAGAAAAAGAAACATTTGAGAGAAAGTAAGCTCTTTCAACATATGCCCTTTATAAATATACTGTGAACATTGAATGCATTCATTTCATTAAAAGTGAAGGATTCTACTTTTAAAAACAAAATGATTACTATATTAGTTTGTCCGAAAGCTTTTCTTGCTGAACTCACTATTTTAGCATTTGGAAAACACATGTATGTTGTAGTTTTAGGACTGAATTTTTTCCACATCAGCAAAAAAAACAAAACAAATCAGTTGTCAATTTTCTGTGGATTGAGTGTTTGACATCTTGGTTTCACTTACTAGCCAGGCTCTTTTATCTAATAACAGTACAGTATAGTACAGTTCGGTACAATACAATAGTAAGCATTCCCAAAGATGCTTTTCAAAAGGCAACTGGACTTTCTTGGGTTTTTTCTTTGAAAACGTTTTGCTTCTCATTCAAGAAGCTTCTTCAGTTCTGAACTGGTCATTGCTCCCTAGCATCAATCTTATTTACTGTTCTATTTTTAGAAAACTAAGAGGGAAAAAAAGGAGGTAAACAAAATAAACTTTATTAAGGGAAATCAGTTTGCATGAAAACCAAAAATGCTTATTTTAAAAACATTGTTTGTGCAACATTTAGTTTCTCAAGCATTAACTTTGATCTCTTTACGATATCTAGAGAATGTGCATAGCACAATTTTTGTAATCCTGTTTAGCTAATTTACCAAGGCTTAATTGGGGATCAATCAAGTATTTAAAAACTAAAGAAAATACATTATCTTGACTTTCATTCATAGGGTTGAATGAAATATATGCTCATCATTAGATGAGCATATGTTAAACAGATGACAAGTTGCAGATGTTCAGTCTCCTTTTTCTATGCAACCAATGAAAGACTAATTGACTTTGTGTTTCAGAAGAGGTTGAAACAATTGTTTATATACTGTTGTATTGCAGTTTCTATACAGACTTATGCAATTTGGTCTCAACTGTGACAATATTCAGGGGGAACAGACAGTATTACATTAAACTCCTGTTTCCAATTCCAATGCTAGCATTACCATATTGGCTAAGTTATATATTACTATGATTAAAATATGCCACCATATTTTATCCCTGATTACTATGTTTTTATGTGGATTATTAATTATCATCATAATCTCAAAGCCCAAGTGTGACTCAAGAGGTCCTTGAAAGGCAAGGTGATCAGACCTGGCTCCCTTATGTAAACTTGAGAAGTTTTACTGTATGACGTTAAGTATACTTTTGTTTTATGTTTTCCCCTAGTAGCAAGGATTGCAACATTCAAGTAAAAACTGTCTTTTTGTCTTCTTTTAAAGGCATGCTACAATAGATCACTTTGCCAGAGAAAAGGAGGCAGTGATTGTTTCAATGAAACAAGCCCATGTTGAGCAAACACATAGATGGAAAAATCAAATCCAAAAACTGCAGACAAATAAGGAAACTTTGGAAATGAAATTAGATCAGGCTGAATATAGGTTTATAGACCAGTTGAGAGAGAAAGAGTCTATCATTGAAAAGTAAGTATGGCTTGATTTGTCTTGGTCTGATTCAATCTAATGTGATCTACTATTACAGGATGATATCCATTTTATATTAGGGTCTTATGCCATATTTGTTTTCAATTTTTCCAATACATTACCAACAGTTAATGTGGATTGTGTAGGAATATAGATAGTTTTATTTTTACATGTATTTATTAAACAAATTCCTGAGTCAAAGACAAGTTTGAGAACCTGCTTTGTTGAGAAGCTACTTTCATCAGGCCATTCCACAATTCAGCTGAGAATAGCAATTTTGAACCCTTCATCTATTTGTACTATTTCCATTTAGATTACCGGTATCATGGTAAGACCAACTTCCTCTTTAAGGACCTTTACAGTATTATATCTGCATTAGAGCTGATTATTACAAAATTTGTATCATATTAAAAGCTCATTTTTTAAAATAACAACTACCTTTCTTTGTCAGTACATACCTTCTTTTTGTGTATGTCTTATCTATTTTTAGAAGCAGTTTGAGGGCATTTATTGATGCATAAGGCATTGTGTATTTATTGATGCATGTCATTGTGAGAGCATTTCTGTGTGCACAATGGAATAAATATGGTTTCCCTTAAAAAAACAGTGAATAAATCTGGTCTGAGTGATGCTCCAATGTTTCCAAACAAGCACGGTGAAAATTTGGGTGGAAATATGTTGTATCTCTCCATTTGTTAATGGATTGACTTCACAGCTCAAACGTGAAGACTCCACAGAAGTGGTTCAATGCACTATATTGTGAATGTTATTACATAAACATTGGGCTGAAAATCAATATTCTGTAGCCCATAACCCTCTGCCTGCCCTCTGAAGTAGATTGGGAGCCTCTCATTTGGGAGGGGTGGAAGGATTGAAATTTGAAATTTCTTAGATCCTAGGTTACTTTCAGCCTACTTGCTACCCTGTCATGATATACCTTTTTGGAGTCCTTAGAAAAAAGTTAATAGACAAAAAAAGAGACAGAGGAAAACAGAATATACTTTCTCCATACTCAGTGGGATAAATAGGAACAGTCCTGCAGTTCTGCTTTAGATTCTCAGGGCTCAAGGAATTAGGTTTTAATACGTAAAAATAACCTGGAGGGCTTTGGTTTGTAGTTTTTGCTGCTTTCTAATATGTGTGTGTGTATAAAGAATACATACAAAAGACAAAAATGTCAAGAAAGGATTCTTGGGACTTTCTGTATAGTAGTAATACTAAATTACTACCACACTATACAGTAATACTAAATTAAAGCCGAAATTTCACACATCAGCAATAGAGCATAATTGATATATAGTAAATGTGTCTTTGATATGTCTTCAGCTTTCAACTTAAAGGTACTCAGCAGCTCTTAAAAGTTCTTAGAATAGCCTGAGAATCTGGCCTTTACTGAAGACAGATCAGTTGAAAGTAGTTGCTCATACTTCATGTACTGAATGTCAGGTCAAGCTGTGTCAAGATGCAGATTTATTGATTAAGAATATCACTTATGAAAACATAATTATATTTTTTCTTGGCTGTGCACCATAGTTTTCCAATTAGACTAACTGACAAAGGCTGGTCAAACACCACAATAAAAATACTTGATTTGATTTGACTATAGCTCAAATCTGGGCAGGGAGACCTCTAATATGAATTTTAAACAAAGGTCAAATATAAAATTTAGACGCAATATGTTTCCCATTTACTGGGAATATATTTTGATATTATAATAGAAAACTTGTAGTTTTCAGATCTCATTAATAGATAAGAATTGTATAGTTATTGTGTCAAATATACTCCATAAAAATCTGCCTCACAGATTTTTTGTTGGGATAGAGGTCCAATGTCCTTCAACTATTTTATTTTAGCAAGGAATGTTTTTTCCCCTTCCCAATACAACTAAATGGAGATAAAGTTTGATTATATAGGGAAGAAGTAAATTGACTGATGATTCTGAATGGGTATCATGTTAAATTAGGAATGCATTTTTGCATGACATATTGTATAAGATTATCCATATAGATTCTGAAGTAATTTAGAAATTTAGAAAAGGAATAAGGGGCCGATGATAAGAGAAAAGAATAGGAAGTCTAACTAAATATATTTTATGCAAATCCATTGTATGTTTCTTTTTTACAATATATCTAATATTGTAAACTACTGTTGCTTCTACAATATCCATGGATTGCCTCACACATGGTCTTTTCTTCCTTAAACTTCTCATGTTTCTTTTTTGTTTTGTTTGAGGATCTCAACAACTATATCTTTCTCAGTCTTCACCCTCCTTTCTTCATGTATTTGTTCTGCAATGTGATCCTCATTTATTTTTTCATATGATCAAATCCTTTGTAATAAAATACATTGTTTTTACCCCGGTCTTTTGCTTCTGTATTTTCATTCAATATCAATTCATTCTTGACTATCTCTTCTTGTTTTGCCACATACATTCTGAATGTAATCCATTCCGACCACAATGAAATTAAGATCATGTTTCACTTGACATAACTAATATCCACTTCCATATAATAGTAGACAGAAATTTATTTTAAAATATCCATTTTTGCTTCTTTCATGAAACATTGTAGCAGATCATATACAGTTCACTAACTTTCTATCAGTGATTTATTTGTACATGTTAAAATTTCTCTATTAGTTTTCCCATCTGTAGTAATTCCAATTTACACAAATTTATCTGCCGGCTCCATCATCATCATCATCATCATCATCATCATCATCATCATCATCATCATCATCATCATCATCATCATCATTATTATTA
>JANHFL010006006.1:26165-49455 GCA_032468155.1 Oxyrhabdium leporinum
TTGGGGAGTGATTTTGTTATATTGTACTATATTAATTTATTTGATTCTTTTTGTTAGTTTTTATTGTTTTAAATGTGATTTTCTATTCTGTAAGCTGCCTTGAGTCACCATGAGCAAATAGGCGGCAATATAAATTCAATAAATAAATAAAATACATAAATAAATAAATCACTTGATGATAATGTCATCAAGGGTGAATTAGGACATCTAGAAGGTCAATGTGAGTAGCTGTGGTATATGGGATAGAGAGTCGGTCTAGATTTGAGTAAATGCAAGTTTTTAATCCTACTGAGCCATGAAGCATGCAGGATAACTTTGGATGACTCACCGCACTTCAGCCTAACTAGTATCTCAGAACTGCTGTGATGATATAATGATGGATGAGTGTAAGAAACCATGTAAAGTACCTGGAGTTTACATGGACGAGAAATTGTGCAACATGTAAATAAATTGCTATTTTGTTCAGAAAAAAAGCTTCAAACCTCTTATTGAACTTTCACACTTTATATAGTATACAATGAACTTTACATGAATGCAGATTCATTTTTTTGTGTGTGTTCACAGCATTGCCATATTTTTGCAACTTTCCATTTTCTCCCATTTTATCTAAATGAATGTTTTTGTATTTTGTCTTTTCATTTCAGTTTTGAAAGTTTAGCTTATTTGATATACTACCGTATATATTTCTCACTATCAATAAAAGAATAAGATAGTTCTTTTAAAAAATAAACTTAAAGAGTGATGCAAGAATTTTTGCCAGCTTGCAAAAAGATTTAAGTCATTAATTTTCACTTTGTAAGCTCAGTTGCTACTGGACTGGAATAATATGTGTTAGTGAACAATTGCTTTAAAGGGTTTTTTTTAATGCATCATTCTTATAGCATTGTAAGCATTAACTTTCTTCTAAATTAATATGTAAGTGATGTCCTTTCTGTCTCTGGTATCAGATATAAGCAACAGCTCTCACTTGCAATAGAGAAAGAAGAGAGTTTGGAAAGAGCTAAAGTGCAAGGAGAGTTGGAATGGCAGCGGCGATGCGAGAATGCGGAAAGGAATCAATATCACCGATCAGAGGCTCTGATACAGAACCTGTCAACAGCTAGGGACCAGGTCAGCATTTCTAGCAGCTAAGCAGAGGGCATTAACAGAGGCAGATTTCATGATGGAATAGCTGATGCTTTTGGTTTAATGCTTCTATGCTTCTAACAAATACATCAGATTTTCCATCTTACTGGCAGGATTAGTGCTCTCTCAATGTAATTTGTTCAGTCTGCTTTGACCTCTAGCAGCTGCTTTATTTTTTAATAATTTATATACAGTTGTAGGCAACACTGCTAGATTTTAGTTTAAGATTTGAAAGATTGTCTACAGATGTGAGTAGAGCATCATTTGAATACTAGTTAGAGAAAATTGCAGCTTAGTTGGTTACAGCTTTTAAGTAGCAAGACCTATTCTATGCGAGGAACAAGTCTTTTTCTCTCCACCTATATTCTGTTAAAAATAGGTCCAAATTCAAATAGATGTTGAAACTTGAAAAGCAATAGCTGCTGACAGTGAGCCATTTCCATGATTGAATGCTGAACATCTGAAAGTATTGTGTGATGTCAGAGTCTAGCTTTATTTTTATTAGTTTATTTTTGTGTTTGAGCTGCCCAGCTTCATCTTTAGTTGGGTGGCACCCACACTGAATAAATTAATTAAATTACATTTATTTAACTAAAATGAATTTATTAACAACTTCTTAAGTTTCTGTAAGAGTTAAACATAACATCCATAAAAAGCATAAACCATACACTGACCACAGAATCCAGTATCAGAATAAGCAGTCCTGCTATTATTCATAATAAATTAAACTGTGGAAAAGCTGTTTTGACTGCACTCCAGGAGACAGTGGGAGCCCTGTTTGGTCCTCCAAAGGTTAACATTTCCATACTAATGCCTAACTACCTAAAGAGAATATTTTTTAAAAAAAAAATAGTACCTAGAATCTCCTGATAGATCATGTATTATCTACAAACCTGGGGTTGTATGGCATTGGCAACTCTCATATATTTTGCCACTATGTTCTGCACCAACTACAGCTTTCATGTAGTTTGCCAAGTCAGCCTATATGTAGTTCATACAGTAGTTAAATTGAAGGATGGTAAGGCCATGGGTAACTTACCAGAGCACTGTGATCTAGAAAGGCCTGCATTTTCCCCCCCTGCAGATGCCTTTCTCTAGGATTTGGGACTGAATTTAATTTTATTCCAAAAATTAAATTTTATGTATGTACAGGTAGTCCTCCACTTACGATCATCAGTGAGCCTAGAATTATGGTAATAAGTTGTGGCGGTCATTAAGCAGGATGTTACCTGACCATGCTGAATTTTATGATCTTTTGTACAGTGTTTTAAGTGAACTTGTTTTAATGACAGGATTTTTTTTAAAACCAAAAACTGGAGGTAAATGATGGAAAGCAGCAAAAAAATATAATGCTGAAAATCACAATTATGTGACCATAGGATGTTGCATATGGTTCTAAATGTGAGTCACTTGCCAAGTGCCCAAAATGCAATCATGAGATCAGGGGGCGTAGCTGTCAGAATTCCGAAACCATTTTATAAGTAACTCTGGGGAGGTCTGTTGAATGATCACCAAGTGAATGGTCATTAAGTGAGGATGACTTGTAATGGGATATCAGATGTACAAGAGGATAAGGGTGAATCTTTCAAAAACTCTTCTTGAGTTGCTTTAACTTTTTTATAGGCTATTGCTGCACTAAAAGAAAAGGAAGAAAAATTGCATGGATTAGAGGTACTGTTGTCTACTGTAACTCTTGAAAGAGATCAAGCTTGTCAGCAACTTCGCTTGGTAAAAGAGAAACAGGTTAGAATTACTTAACATTATTTATTGAATAGAGCTAAAGTTATAGTTAGTATTATCCTGTTGGAGAAAACAAATATCTAATCAAACTATTTGATTACATTATCGGATATTTCTCATTAAAATCGCATTAAACATGACAAAATGCTTTCATGAAATAATTTCTATATAGAAAAGTTGTCTTTGGTTTTTATATATGCACATACAAATGGTTTATTCATGTTAGATTGGCTAATATTGTACTTTAGAAGACAAATTCAAAATTCAGATGAATGGATCAAATCCAACAGAATAATACTAATTTTGATAAGAATAAACATGTACAATATATCTGGTTTGAAACATTCAAATCTATAGGCAGTTCTCACTTAATAACTCTTAATTTGGTCTGGAATTTCCATTGATAAAGCAAAATGGTTGTTAGGCAAAATATCATATGACCACATAGCTTTGCAGGGGCAGTTCTGGTGGTCCCAGTTGCAGACATTAGCTAAGGATGTCCTACACGCACACACACACACATAGAGAATATACATCTTATAAAACATTCTGTTAATTTTTTTACCTTTTAAAGACTTCAATATACCTTTTATACTTTTTAATTGACTGTACCCCATCTTCCTTATACTGGTCTATGACCATAATAAAGATTTGATTTGATGTATATGAATTCACTAATTTCTCACTCAGTGAGGAAAACTGCCTCTCTTTTGTCAGATTGTTTGATTACAATGTCAGTTGTTTTGCTGCATGCTCAGTCTTACATTGTCCAAACTGTTTTCTGCTATAAATGATCCAGAGGAAGGCCAACAGAATGAAATTAAACAAAAAGAGCTCAGGTTAAATATACGGAGGAATTTCCTGAAGGCGGAAGTTCCTAAACACTTTTCCAAATCAAGTTAAAGGTAAACCTAGAATAGTGATGCACTCCCTCTTGCTGCAGGTTTTCAAATGGGGACTAGACTGCCACCTGTCCTAGATGGTTCAGTAGATTCCTAGACTAACCAATGGTAGCCATTGAACTAAGTAGTCTATAATGTCCGTTCCAGCTCATACAGTCTATGATTCTATGGAAATCAACACATAAATTATATACTTGTATAGAATTCTTTATTATGTGGGAATTATGTCAAGTTTCAGTCAGCACTGATGTAATTCTTTATAGTAGTAATAGGCAGATTTGAGTCTATTGATTTCTGTGCTATTGTTGTAGGCCACAAAGTTCTGTAACTTAAAAAAAATCTGGAAAAGTTCTCTGTCAATTTTTCTAACCTAATCTTCTAAGGTAATAAAAAAGTTAGGATGAAAACCAAGCCTAAAATATTTCAGAGAAAGGATTGTGAACTCAGTTCTAAGATTGAAAATAAGTCTCGATATGAATCTACACCCAAGTATACCCTTTATGCTTTAATCCTAACATTATGATTCTTAACATTGATTCTTAACACTGTGAGTTCTGCAGTTGATTGCAGCTAGTGGACTTTGGAATTCAAGTAAGAACCATAATAAAATGTAGAAAACCTTTCAGAAAGAGCCTCGGTGGCACAGCGGTTAGAGTGCAGTACTACTTCTGCTGACTGCTGGCTGCCTGCAATTTGGCAGATTGAATCTCGCCAGGCTCAAGGTTGACTCAGCCTTCCATCCTTCTGAGGTGGGTAAAATGAGGACCCAAATTGTTGGTGGCAATATGCTGAGTCTGTGAATCGCTTAGAGAGGGCTGTAAAGCACTATAAAGCAGTATATAAGTCTAAGTGCTATTGCTATTTCTATAAAGCACATAAACCATCAAACTGAAATGAGATTGACTTGCAGGAGGTTTGTGATGAGAACTATTCCACCTGTAGCCTGGTCAGTAGGTGGTCCTGGTTCCTTTAAAAGAAGTGCTTGGGTTGGCTCATCAGGAAGTTGTCATTCTGATTTGATTTATTCATCTTTTCAGTTATGGCAAAAGCTATTGCTGAACCAATCTAGAGTACTGTAACCTTGGGTTTTAGGACATAGCAATACACAACATCTTAATTTAGCACCCTAAAGAATCCTTTCCAGGTGGGACACTAACTAGATCCCTTCTGCACCCCCTTCCTGACATCAGCATGGCAGCAACCCATGTAGACAGAGAGGTAGGGAGCTGACTAGTGACTAACAGAGAGCAAACTCTGGATTCTCCAAAGCTGTAAAAAATCTGAAGTTTCTTCTCCATGGACATGTAAACAGTCAGAGACAGGGTTATCAATAAAATCATACACTTTGGAATCTCACAGTCCAAATCAAGAACTCAAAGTTAACTTTCAGAATAAAATAACAAATTAAGGAAGCAAATGTGTCTGCCAGCAGTTTGAGGCTTGTTCTGCTCTTGCATCAACAGTCTCAATAATACTTTACAGCCTCGGTCATGAGCACAAAGTCAACTCTTTACTTGAGTAGTCTGACCCAGTCCTTTCCTTTGAGTAAAGCTCTCTAATATGAGGAACGAGCTGTCTTCAGGGCTTGGACACTGGCACAAAATGAACAGTCCCTAGGGCATGTTACACCACTGCTGTGCAACTTGCTGGTTTCTTTCCAGCCCAATTCAAGGTATTGATTATCACCTTTAAAGCTCTTTACGGCAGAGATCCAGGTTATCACAGGAACCATCTCACCCCAATGGGATTGGCCCACCTCACTCCAGCAGAAAAGGCATATTCCAAATCCCATTGGCTAGGGAGATGCAACTGGAGGGGTGTCTGCAGTATTTACTGCCTTTTCTAATATCATACAAGTTGAGATTCACCCCCATCCTCCTAGTCTTACAAAGCAGCCTGAAAACCCTGCTTTGCCGACTGGCTTTGGGTCCCTATGGGGGTCTCCCATTTTGGGGGTAGCTAGTAGACTAGTACAAGATCTCACCTCTACCCTGTCTGTGCATTGGTTCTTTTTATCTGTTTTAATATTAATGTTTTACTTTTTAATGTCTGATGTCTTAATCCTGTACTTGTTTTAGTCTGTTATTTGTGACAGTGTAAGCTGCTCAGTGTTGCTTGATAGAGAGATGGGCAGCATACTAATTAATTAATTAAATGTGCTGAGGATAGAGTGGCAGAGTTCATTTATACAAGCCTGACCAGAAAAAGAAGGCTTCTCTTTGGCCTCCTCTATCTCTCTCAACCTTCTTCATCTATCCCCTTCGTCAGGGCAGCAATTTAGCAAGCACTAAATCTTTAGGCACATGTAGTCTGGACTCTAGAGCTGTGACTTGTTCACAAGGAAGCTAATGTTTTCCTTCACCACAAATCCTATAGAAGAACTAATAAAATACCTTACAATGCAAGATAGAAATATGTATACTTCGGGAGCAGTTTTGATTACTGAATTATGCAAGAGGGCTTCAAGCCATCAGACCGGAATAGGAAATTAGTTGACTATGTCTTCTAAATATAAAACTATTTGTTCATAAGATCTTGAAAATCCTTTGGCCCTTAAGCGGAAATCATCCACTGGGAATGCAGATTTGCAATTGTATTTTGTAAGAGGAAAAAGGAATTATATTTTGTAGAAGTGTAAAATACTGTTTTTGAATACTGTTGGAAAGCATTTCCTGCTTTTAGGGAATTGCATGAAGCCAGGTGTGTCACTGGAAAGAAAACAATGGCAAATTATTTCCAAAATTTCTTCTTAGGCATTACTTATTTAACCATTACTAGCAATGATGTTATTTATATTATTTATGGCTTTATTTACAGTGTGTTGCTGCCATAGTGATTTTATGGATGCTTTTAGCTTAAGCACTGAGGAGATATATATATATATATATAAATACACATACATACATACATACATAGATACATACACATATATATATCTTTTTAAAAAAATTAAAGATTCAGTGTCTAATTTTAATAGCATATAATGCTGGCAAAGTGTAGCAGCAAATTGTGCTGCTGAATTTTGATAGCAAATGAGGAGGGAGCTCTGGAGAAGACACAATAACATTGGGAATTGATTGGTGACTGTGGGTTGCCCATCCCTAGGCTAGATAATTGCTAGCTTCAGCTATTTTTAGGCTTACATCAATATGGCAGTGTGGCTACCTTTGAAAGGTTTTATATTTCCTGAAAAAGACTGGAAAAAAATAACTTTTGATTATTTGTGGAGTCATTTTCATTACTCTTTGCCCTTGAAGATTGTATTGCATGGATAACTGGCTTTTGTTTATGATATACAACCAGAGATAGAAGTAGTCCAATAATTCTTTGCAAATTTTTCCTTCTAAATCATTTAATAGATAAAACTAGTTACCGTAACTATGAGATAACACTCTTCTCTTTGGTATAGAGAAAACATATTTCCCTATGCAGGATTGTTTATAAGCTGCTTTTTGAGGAATTGCTTAGTCATTTCTTCTGAATACAAGCACTATTGCAAAGTAATGTTGGTACCTTTATCCTCAGAGAGATTTTCTGTGGATATGTTTGATGTATGTCAAAAGGAAGATCAATTAAGAGTAACTGAATTATTTTATTGTATAAGTAGGATAATTATAGAGAAATATGTTATAATAATTAGATACAAAAGGCCAATAAATATTATGCAGTGAAAGTTTTTTGTTAGCATTTAAAACACAGAATTATAAAGTTGAAAGGGGTTATTTTAGGCCAACACATTTAAACTTTTACTTAATGCAGGAATCCAATTTCAAACATCCTTGACATTTGCTTTTGCTTGAATATGTTTAATAAATTGTTACTTGGCCTTTTGGGTTAAGATCAAGTGTGCTGTATATAGTAATTCTTCCTATGCAACCAGTTTTACCTTTACATGGTTACAATTAGGTTCTTAAGATCTAAAGAACAGACTGATATTCTTTGTATTAGCTCTTCAGTGCTTAAGAAATGCTATAATATATCTTGTCAAGCGTTTTAAGATTAAATGTCATTTTTTAAAAATCATTTTTAAAACCATCGTACTATAATTGTTGAGGGGGGGAGGGGGGAGGTTTCCAAAATCTGTAGTTGTGTGAATCATTTGTTAGAACCAGTCAAAGTGACATGAGGATGTAAAACCTTTTACATGTAAGATAAAAATCTAACACATTAATATGATTGTTTTTTTACAATGCTGGATAAGATGTCTCTTTTTAATTACCAAATTCACACAAAAGGAGTTTTGTGTGAGTAAGTACTCAACACTGCTCTATGTTGTCAAAATATTATTACCATTTCCAACTGTTAAATCAGATTTAAGTTCTTCATAGTATATGAGAAATATTATTGTATTTCTGAATCTTGCCAATGTTTTTGATACTATACTTGCTTTTGTTGTTTAGAGAAATATTTGTTCACTGCTAACAGCAATCAAAAATATTGAGTGTTTTGAATCTTAAAAAACCTTATGCTGCACTCTAGTGGTTGCCCATTATTCTAAAAAGAGTATCTTCTTCGAAAATTGTTCATAAGGAGAGACTGAAAAATATCTAGTTACAGACTTTTTAGATTGAGAAGGTCATCTAAGCAAATGATAAATGATATTTCAGGATTGAAAATGTACTGCTGATGTACATTTGGAAAGATACGCTAATATTTAAATATATGGACCACTGTTTAGATTTCATTCACAACTTAAGTTTCATTACGTCAACCCTGAAATCACATTACTTTGGGGGGTATTTTTGTCTCTATTACTGTACTGTGGCTAAATAATTTCCAAGGATATTTTGATTTCACATGTGACATTTAATTTCCTGGAAAATATTTCTCATATATTGATTATATGAGGTTGCTTTAAAAGCTGTGTTGTCCATTGTTTGTCTACTTCAGTATTATCTATTTGGCTTGACAACAATTCTGCACAGCATTAGGCAAAATTTTGTCTCCATCTTGGAAGATGAAATCCATTTAGGTAGAAGTGTCAGGAATAGAACCTGAAATATATATATATATATGCAATACAAGTTGAGAGAGAATTCCTTCTAAAATTTGCAAGTGAATTTATGTTGTTTAATGCTCTGAATCATAAATAAATTCTTAAAATCTAATAAAGGATTAGCAGCACATTGAAAATTTGGCAGATGTATAGTAAATTTGTATTATGATTTTGAAAAAGCCTTTAATTGTATTTTGCAAACTTACTTCATAAATAGAATTGCTGTCATTCACAGAAATTTCCTCTTGCTAAGTTTTCAATGCAGGTAGTCCTCAACTTACAACCATTCATTCAATTACTGTTCAAAATCACAACAGTGCTGAAAAAATGAACTTACAACCTATGCCTGAAGTTACGACCATTGCAGCATGCCACAGTCATATGATCAACATTAGGGCACTTGGCCCACACAATAGCAAAATACATATTTGTTGGCTTCTTGGTGAGGGGGGAGGGCAGAAGGGCTCACAAAGTGATGATTTTCAGTTTCCCCAGGGCATCCTGCAATTATAAAACTTACTCGGAGGAATAACAGCAACAATTAAGCACTGCTAGTAACCATTGTTTTTTTTCCTTGCCCTTTTTGCTGCACTGTACAACAGCACCCAAAGGGCAGCAATGGGGCTGAAGTAGAGGCCAGTCTGAGAAATATGACCAACCATGTCAGCACCTCAGCACCATTCTGCAAAGCCCCAATTGCTCCCACCATCCTGCGCTTCACAGACTCTGCTGCACCCCACTGACCCTCGCCACCCAATATTATTCTCCGAGCCAGTACCCCATTCTCATGTTCCTTCAGAAACCTTCTGGTCGTCTCCAAGTCGGAAAAATGGGGTGCTGCTTTGAGAACTGCAGGAGTCCTGCTTCAGAAATCTCATTCACCAAATTGCATTCAGAAGGTTTCTGAAGCACTGCTGGGCTGGGTGGGCAGCTGAGGCAATCCCCACACATGCATACCCTATGCTAGGCCTTCCATGGCCTCACCACCCTCTTTTGCTAATCCTGCACTCCTTACCCGGGACTCTCTACACTTAACAGTCCATGATTCTCACTTAATGACTGCAGCTGGGAGTGCTGGGATTGCAGTCGCTGAGTGAAGCAGTCACAGGACATCTTGTTTACCCACTTTCCTTAGTGAACAAGATTCTGATCCTATTTGCAGTTGTAAGTTAAGGACTACCTGTACTACTGTTGTATGTATGTGTATGTGTGTGTTTATATATGAGTAATAAATAACTAAAACAGTTCCGCAGATATTTTTAAAGATTATTAACTATACTGTTCATTTTTAATGCATATAGCATGTCATTAGAATGATGTTACTGGTAATTTTACAGTATACTGAGCTTGCTTCTTTGAATGACTTATTCTATTCTGTAGGGAGGCAGTTTTGATAATTTCCTTAATTTCTTGATTACTCATAGGGTACTGTAGGAGTTTCTGAACATTTTCCTCCTGCTGAAATCCAGACATTACAGCAGCAGAACAATATCTTGAGGTCTGTTATTGCAGAAATGAGAAAAGAAATGGAGACCCTTAATAATCAGGCAGCTTCCTTTGATGACATCAAAATGAAAATGCAAAACACAGGTATAACTAATTCTGCTGTAGTTTTATTTCCTCCTAGTAATAAAATGGATTTAATTTATTGACAAGTGTCTCTATATTTTATAAATTTAAGTTTTCTTTAACAAAAGCTTCTCTTGTGTTTTTGGAAGATTTTCTTGTTTTTTATTTTTGGTGATGATTCCTGTGGTGATTCCTGACAAAGTCCATGCAGTCTTTTTGGCAAGATTTTCTTCTTCATAGGGCTAAGGGAGGTCACCCAGCTGGCTTTGTGCCTAAGGCAGGACTAGAATTCAGTCCTGATACCTTGATCACTACACCAGACTGGCGCTCTCTTACATTTACATTCTTCTAAATATTTACATTCTCTGAGGAATCTCATATGACTAAAACATACTACCAGATGATTAATTAGCATTTCCTACTCCAAATTTGAATCCAATTTGAGATCGTCCATCACCATAGGCTGAGGTGCCAGCAGCATATTGTATGCTGATGACACCCAACTCTATATTTCCATTCTTGGTGACTCTAGTGGTGCCGTGGCTGTCCTTTCGCTGTGCCTGGAGGCTGTTAGAGTCTGTATGGGGGACAACAGGTTTTTTTGATTGAACCCTGGTAAGACCAAATGGCTTTGGGTACAGGGGGATCCAGGGTCCAGGACTTTATCATCTTTGACTCTGGATGGGGTTGCACTGCCCCAGAAAGACCCAGTTCACAACTTGTGGTTTCTCCTGGACTCGCAACTCCTGTTTGAGGAACAGGTAGCAGTCGCAGCTTGAAGAGCCTATGCACAACTTTGTGTTTTGTGCCACTTGCAACTTTTCCTAGACCAGGATTCTCTGCCCTCAGTTGTTCATTCCCTAGTCATCTCACAGCTGGACTATTTTAATACACTCTACATGGGGCTACCCTTGAAGAACATTCAGAAGCTACAGCTGGTGCAGAGTGCAGCAGCGTGGGTTGTTTTGGGGACCCCAAGAATGCTCCATTGGCTATAGATCTGCTTCTGGGTGCAATTCAAGGTGCTGGTGATCACCTTTAAAACCCTTCATGGCATTGGTCCAGGTTATTTGAGGGATCATCTCACCCTACTGGGATTGGCCCGTACCACTCATGCCAGCAAAAGGGGCATGCTGCAAATATGTTCAGCCCAAGTATTCCAGCTGGCAGGTCCAGGAGGAGGGCCCTTTCTGCTGTTGCTCCTGCCCTCTGGAACATCTCCCCCCCACCCCCGATGTGAGGTTGGCCCCAACCCTCCTATCTTTTCATAAGGGCTGAAAGATGTGGCTCTGCCAGTTGGCTTGGGGCTCCAGAGTAGGAGCAGCACAATGGAGGTGGTTGATTGAGTATTAACAGATCCTATTTCCTCCCCAATCTGCTCCCACCCTCCCTATGTGTCCTTGGTTTTAAGGTTTGGTTTTAACTTCATATGTTTTTACTTGGATGTAACTGTAAGCCACCCAGAGTTACCTTATAACAAGATGGGCAGCCAATAAATTTTATAAATAAATAAATAATAAATATTTTTCCATATTATTACGGAGAATAGTTAGCACCTTACCCATGTCTTCTCTTGTAGCTTTAAACACTTTAGTGAATATTTATCATTCCATGGTGCTCTGTATTGCCTTTGAACATGACTTTCTAGTGGAAGGATTCCTGAATATATATTCCCTCTGCAAATGTTCCCATAGCTCTTCAAGGATTTTTTCCTCATATATTAGGGGTGTTAAATCTGTTCCTTACATTGACTCCATATTGTAAGTCTATGTTCTTCTGGTCATATTTTAAAAAAAAATAACTTATATAATTAACTCCAGTAATTTTGATCAGTGCTGAATAGGTTGATTTGTACATCTGCAGTTTATTATTATCATATGTAGACACAATGCTATTTATTGTGTGGCTTCCATGTACAAAGTCTGCATTTTGGTTCTAGCAGATGTTAACCATAAAAAAGAGTTATATTTGTAGAACTCTAAAAACATAGATTCCCAGGGACCTTTGAGGTCTTTTAGTGCAACTCTCTGCTCAAGGCAGGAGACTTTATACTATTCTGGTCAAATGGATGTCCAGTCTTTTATTGAAAATCTCCAGCGATGAAGCACTCACAACTCCGGGAGGCAAGCTATTCCACTGATTAATTGTTCTCACTGTCAAGAAATTTCTCCTTAGTTCCAGGTCAGATCTGTCTTTGATGAGCTTCCGCCCATTGCTTCTTGTGTAGCTCTCAGGTGCTTTGGACAATGAGTCAACTGCTTCTTCTCTGTGACTACTCCTCACATACTGGAAGACAGCTATCATGTCATCTCTAACGTTTCTCTTTATTAGACTAAACGTACCTAATTCTCTTAACCATTCATTGTACAGTTTAGCCTCCAAACTCTTTGTCATCTTTGTTGTTCTTCTCTGCACTCTTTCTAGGGTCTCAGCATCTTTTTTGTGTCATGGTGACCAGAACTGGATGCAGTATTTTAAGCTTGGTCTCACTAGTGCAGTGTAGAGTGATATTGTCACTTCTCATGATCTTGATACTATCCCTCTGTTGATGCAGCATAGGACTTTTTAGCAGCTGCAGCACATTTCTAGTTCACATTTAAGTGGTAGTCCCCTAGGACATCTAGATCTCTTTCTAATTACTATGGTTAAGCCAGGTAGTATCTATTCTATATCTGTACATTTGGTTTTTCCTGCCTAAATTTAGGATCTTACTTTCCTCACCCCTGAACTACATCTTGCTGGATAGGGCCCAATATTCAAATCTGTCAAGATCTTTCTGAATCTTGAGTTTATCTTCCAGAGTGTTAGCATTCCCCAAACCCCTGCTTTGTGTTGTTTGCAAATTTGATGAGTTCTCCTTCTATCTCCTTCTTTATTCTTATGAGCAAATATTAAGATTTTGATTTAGTCATGGTCATTGAAACTGCCTCCCTCCAATCAAAGTATTACTCTATTCTTATCAATTGCAACAATATTAAAGTCTCTTAAGATGAAATTTAAACTATTCAAATCCAATCCATCTGCTGTTGGAAATAAAATTAAAATTATAGTTATTCAGTGCATACTGAATTCCATGTTACTATTTCTCTTTTTCATACACTTTTGTATTATTACATCCTTCTTGGCTGCCTGAAATTTTAAAAAATCAAATTTTACTTTTTTTTTCCACTATGTGGAATTGAAATTGCTTCTGGAATCATTCTTCTTATGCTAATCTTTAAAAGAATATCAACAAAAGCTAATTTAGCCAGTTCCTGAAAACAAAACAGAAATAAGAAAAATATTT
The DNA here is from genome assembly GCA_032468155.1 of Oxyrhabdium leporinum. Classification (NCBI taxonomy): domain Eukaryota; kingdom Metazoa; phylum Chordata; class Lepidosauria; order Squamata; family Cyclocoridae; genus Oxyrhabdium; species Oxyrhabdium leporinum. Next base: position 39,784 of record JANHFL010006006.1, read on the forward strand.
TATAATATGAAGCTTCATATAAAAGTATATGTCTGATTAAGGTCTATAATCTGTTAAAATTTGCAATTTATTTAATCATTAAGATACCATTAAACTTTTATTACTTTTGCTTTAGCAGACCAATATTACTGCTGTTCCAGGAAAATACATATATATTTGAGCATTTTTGGATATTTTTCTTTTAATTTATAAATGTAATCAGGCAATCAAAGATATCTTCACGTCTTCAAGTTCTCAACCTAAAATGGGCATTTTATTTTTGCAGACCATAAACAGTCCCTGGAAGAGGAGTTCAGTAGATGGGGAAAAAAATGTGAGGCAACAGACAAACAGAAAGAAAATACAACAGAAGCTCCAAGAAAAGTACTTGTGTCTTCTCTTAATGTAACTAGATGTAATAAAGCTACTCAAACTTTCCATCCAGACTATGTCAGTGGGAATAATGGTAAGGGAAATAAATTTTACATCTACTATTATATGTCATAATTCTTTCATTTTCTGAAGAAGATGAGAGCTATGCCAGAGGTTCAACATACTAGACAGGTCACATCAAAGGAGCCAGGTGAAGAATGTCCCTCCTATAAACACTATGGCAAAACATAACATACAGAAATCTGTACTGGATTGGTCACCACCTGAATCAACAAGGACCGCATTAGGTGTTGGAGTTCCTAAACATCTGGGTGACAAGTGGCCCATAGGACTCAGGACTGTTGTCTGAGCAACTAGGGCCAGCAGCTACAGGACTACTGGAAGAAAAGTTGCTTACTGAAAACAAAGAAATAAAAAATTGCTATAAAAAGTCAGATCCAATGACAAGAGGATGTCTGGAAAGAATTTCTGTTATCTGTAGATAAATTAGACTAATATACTGTTTGAATGTTTTAGTAAGTACATTTAATTGTCACTGGATATAGCAGGGTTAGAAGGGTTTTTTTTCACAATTATACATCTGTGTTTCATCAACCTCATTAATAATTAGTTAATCGTATGTTAATTAGAAAGGATCTGAGGTATCCTTAGAGTTCTTCAGTTGACATCTGCTTTGTTCTGCTCTTTATTGTTTCAGGTACATTGCACCATAGTAAAGCTGCTGCTGTAAAGTTTCTGGAAAAAAATGAAACTGAACATTCAAGAACAGGGGTATGAAAATGAGAAACCAAAATTATAATTGTTAATGTTTAATATAGGGATTCATTCAGAACAAAAGGGGTGCATTTGTTTGCTATCACTGTAAAACCCTTCATGTATTCTGACCTCATGTATAAAAAGTACCAGTTTATGAGAAAGAATCCATGCCTTTCCTACTACTCCCACTAGGAGGCATTGTAATTCTAGATAACTTTGCTGCATCTGGATTAATTATATATTCTAATAATCTGTTTGGGTTAACTGAACTGAACTCTTACTGAATATAGGAAGAAAATTAAGTTGTATTATTCTATCTCAGGTAGAGCTAACTAAGTTTGCAGCTGTACAAGTTGAAATTTATCTTGCTCTGCTATAAATGTTTTCCCCTCATATATCAAATACCTTAAGTAAATACTTCTTTCACTTTTGACTGGTGTTAATTAAATGTATAATATTTTGTCAAACTTAAATTTATTAGCTTAATTCTGCCTGCCAACTCCAAGAATTTAAATTTGTTTTAGAATTTTCATGGAAGGAAATTTTGCAGAAAAAAGCTGTTCCAAGAATGCTTCTCTGCTTATTTACATTATTTAACAAGTAGAATATTGAAGAAGATCTTTGGGTTACATTATGAGGGCCACAAGCCATGTGATGATTTTGATTGTTTTTCTTCTCCCCTTTTCATAAAAGTGTGTTTTTTGTTTTAGCAAAATTGTGTCTTGAAGGTTAATGGGGAGTAAGCACTGAAGCTGTAATACAGGCTCCATCGATAATAAGCCGTTATGTTAATGGAAGGGCAAAACAGACTCATGTTCATGGGGTCACTCTTTTTTGAGAGGAATTCATAAGTGAATGCATCTTTAGCAATGGCTTCGTTTTCTAGGGCATAATTCACTTTTCATAGCACAGAGTTAAGGAATATAATAGCAGATGACTGCAAAATGAGCGAACGGTATGGCCAGGAAGCTGTAAAGGCAAACAAAATTCTGGGATGCATCACTAGAGGGGTCACCAGAAGGAAAAAGGAGGTCCTAATCCCACTATATAGGGCTTTAGCCAGACCTATTTGGAATACTGTGTCCAATTCTGGAGACCTCACTTTAAAAAAGATGCTGGTAAGACTGAGTAAGTCCAGAGATGGGCAACAAAAATAGTGCAAGGTCTGAGGGACAAAACATATCAGGAGAGACTAGAAGAACTGAATATATACAGCCTGGAGAACAGAAGGGAAAGGGGGCAATATGATTGAAACCTTTAAATACATTAAGGGTGTAAATGAGGTTCTAGAAGGCAGTATGTTCAATATTAAGCAAAAAGCAAGAATACAGAAGCATAACCTCAAACTGACAGAAGTTCAAAACTAAGAAAGTATTATTTCACAGAAAGAGTAATGGAAGCGTGGAACCAAATTCCAGTGGAGAAAGTGAGTCAGTCATCAGAAACTGAGTTTAAACATGCTTAACATGTTTGAGATAAGGACATGCCCACTATCCAACAAAAATTAAAAATCAAATAAAAATCATAATTAAAAATAATAGGTATATTAAAAGAAAACAAAAAGGAAATAAACTCAAAGGGAAGACTTCATGGACCACTAGGTCTTTTTTCTGCCATCAGTTTTCTACCTTTCTATTTAAAATAATAGAAAAACTAACAGGGTTAAGAATGTGTTTCTGGGTTTATTTAGTAGCAGTGATAGTACTGAATAAGTTAAATGTCTTCACTATCATTGTATCAGTTCACTGCTTCAGTGCTAACTTCCCATTATTATAGGTTCCAAGTTGAACTAAAGAAGAAAGCCAGTCAATTTCCATGAAGGCTTTTGATTGTGTCAATAATGTAAAGCTGTGGAATGTGCTTAGAAAAATGGGAATTCCAAAATATCTCGTCGTCCTCACAAGAAACTTAAATTTAACAGCTCAGGAACTCACAGTACAGACAGGATGTAGTGAAACTGACTCCAGGTTGTCAAAGGAGTGTAACCTTTATAACCCCACCCGTTATTTTTTTCAATCTGTGTGCTGAATATACTACCAGTAACTAATTTCTGTAATAACTGGAAAACTCACGTGCTTGCAGTGGTAAGAAGTACTATTTACTGGTAGAAGCTGGTAGGTCAGCTACAATGCATTCAGAAAGTATTCAGACCCCTTTCACTTTTGTCAATTTTGTTATGCTGTAGCCTGATTCTGTAGTTATTGAAATTCATTTTTTTTCTCATTAATCTACATTCAGTACCCCATAAGGACAAAGTGAAAACAGAATTTTAGAAATGTTTGTAAATTTATTAAAAAGATAAAACTGAAATTTCACATTGACATAGGTATTCAGACTTTTGGCAACAACAAAATATTGTTGTTGAAAAATCTGGTGCCTCCCATTTGTCCTGATTGTTGCTGACTTGTTTCTATAACTTGAATGGAATTGACATGTGGTAAATTAAACTGATTGGACATGATTTGGAGAGGCACACACCTCTCTATAGAAGGCTTCACAGCTGAGATTGCATACTGTAGCAGAGCAAAAGCCACAAGGTCAAAAGAACTGCCTGCAGAGCTCAGAGACAGGATTATTGCAAGGCACGGATGTGGGAAAGGCTACAATAAAATTTCTGCTACACTGAGAGCACAGTGGCCTCCATAATTCTCAAATGGAAGAAGTTTGGTGCAACCAGGACTCTTCCAAGAGCTGGTTACCCAGTCAAACTGAGCAATTAGGGGAGAAGGGCCTTAGTAAGAGAGGTGACCAAGACCCCGATGGTCACTCTGTCTGAGCTCCAGAGATCCTGTGTGGAGGTGGGACAGTTTCAGAAGGACACCCCTCACTGCAGCCCTCCACCAATCTGAGCTTTATGACAGAATGGCTAGATGGAAGCCTCTTCTTATTGCAAAGCCCATGAAAGCCCACTTAGAGTTTGTTCCTCACAGTCTGAGAGTCCTTCAGATACTTTTTTGCAAACTCCATGTGGGCTGTCTTACCATAGTAAACACTTTACTCCTTTCATTAAGAAATATATATATATATATATTGCCCTTCATTTTCTTTTAGTAATACTGTTCTGGAATGGGCTTCCTAGCCTCGTGACTACTTTACGAATGTGCCTATCTATAGCTGTCTTGCTATCTGTTGGAATCCTTTCCCTACATTTACGCTTAAAATAATAATGATTTTAAATTTGAGAAGTTGGAATTTTTCAAAGCAGTGTCCCAGCCTCTGGCAATTTTTTAAAATTTCCCAGTATTGCTCTGAGCCCCAAATGGGTTTCCTAAGCTTTCTCAGAAAATAATAATAGTGGGCTGCTAGGGTCTAGTGCTTTGTTTAGAAGCATGCCCATCTGCTGCCAATAAAGACAAAACTAAGCAGAATTTTTAGAAGACATCTGAAACAGGTGGTGTCCAGGCCAAGTGGCAAATAATCTTTCAGTTAAATGGTGCTGTGTAATTGGTGATTTGGAATCCAAGCCCTTCTTAGCAACTATTTTTCAAAAGCACCCAGAAAACCTCCAGCAGCTTCTTAAAATATGAAATATGTTACCAGCATCAAAGGGTAAGGGATTCCTATTCTAGAAGAATCTTTATCTCATTTTGCTTCTAGAATCCACTGATAAAATGGCTCCAGGAGGATTCTGTTCATCCCAAGCAACAGTTACTTAGTATGGGTGCAGGTGACGGACCTCATCAACATTTTAGAAACCATGGAAAAGTGATTCAAGACAGACTGAAAGAAGCTGCAAAAAAGATCTGCTGTCTGAGCAAAGAGAAACAGCAGCTACTAGAGACAGTAAATAGACTAAGAACAGAACTTGGAGAAGGTTCAAAGAAAGGTAAGCTTATTGGAGAGAAGAATCTCAATTCTTGCGTAAGAAATTCAGTTTCTTGAGACTGAAAAAAACTAATGGAGTGAAGTACTGCATGTAGGCTTGTTGCCAAGGTTAAGAGGTCCTGGTCAGAGCTTGAGAATGAAATGCTGCTGAATAAGAGCACAGTTGCTCTCAACATTGAACATGATGGTATGAAACATGAACAGACTCAGTATTTGTTTCTTATTCTTGGCTATGAAAACCTTGATTACTGCTCTAAAAGGTCAAGGTAGCAACTACTTGTTACATAATACCAAAAAGCTCTTTTATATACTTCTCATGTATATAAGAAGATTCTTGAAATAAATACTTTTTTGTTTTGTTTCCTGGAGATGAAGAACAATGAAAAATGACATTATTGTATAACTAACCTGAGGTCAAAATAGATGCCTTGTAAGAATTTAATTTTAAAGCTAAAATACTTGGACTCATCTTTCAATTTCTATATAGCATAAAAAGTTCATTCTTTGTTTTGTCATCTCTGTAGGATTTCAGGATTGCAACGATTCAAAAAACCCTCAAAACGACACATTCCCTGATGCCGTTTATCCCAAAGCGCTTGTACAAGAAGCAAAGCAGCATTTTCTACCTTTAGAACATTTGCAGTGCCATCTTACAAAACAGGTAATATGTTCTCTTTCAGACAATATGTCAGAACCTCATCCTTATACCAAGGACAACAAGATTGCTGTTGCAATGTTAGATCCTTTCTTGTTGATTGCAGTGATACTATATGCAAACTCTGCAAAAGCCAGGCTCTGAAAGTATTGTGAAATACCTCTGATTTTGCTATGCCAAATTATCCAGATTCCATCCCTATTCCATGAAGAACACAGTAGAGGTAAATTCACCATTTCTTTGAAGATTGCAGCAATGTGTCATTTTTGTGTTTCCATAAAGATCGGTGGCATAATCTTGTTAGAAGAGACTTGGGTACATTTCATCTAGATTATTGTTAATTTTAGAATAAAAGTTGGCTGTATTTTTTATGTACATCTGTACCAAAGGAAGTTGGAAACCATCCTTTTTCTTTTTTTTCTTTTTTTCACACTTTTACCTTGCATTTTGTCTCATTTTTCCCTTTTTCTGTTTTTTTGTTCGTTTACTTTTATTCATGATTTTGAAATTTAATACAATCATATTAAAAGAAAAAAGAAAATATCCCAATCAGGAGAAATCCTTTTAAAACGTATGGTGTTTTATAGCCTTAAGTTACTTCCAATGGAGCATAAATAGTAGCTTATTTTCTTTGAAATAAATTTGTTTCGGTAAGAATTTTTTCTTTATTTCAAGTGTTTATTTATACAATTCTATGTAGTGAAATTAACTTGCTTTAATGCAATTAAATTGCATTAAAGCTTTTATTAATTCATTGTAATGTTATCCTAATTTCAGTTCAATCTGCTGATCCATTTTTCATGCCCCTCCCAATTAGAACTGATAGCAAGTAATTTCCTAACCATGTGATATTTTTCCCATAAAGTTACACGGGAAGTGCAACGTGAGTCTTGACTAGATATGGACTCTGATTTGTACACACAACTCCTACCCAGTACAAAATGAGCCAATATGGAAAGGTATTTAATTATCTAGGCAGAACAAAGGTGGCAAACTGACCTATCCCTGATTCAGATTTTTCTACAGAGATCTCTTTAGTTCAGAAGCACAGTACATTTGATATCGACATGTTCCAAAAAGAGAAAAGCAGTTTTTTTAAACTTATAATAATATATTTGATGGAGATAGGAGAGATAGGGAGGATTTTATTCAGGGATTAACAAGTCTGCCTCAAATCAGAATGACTCTTGTGATTTATTACCTATATTGCAGTGATTGGACAAATGTGAGACCAGAGAGACAGATATATGTACATATTCATTGTCATTAAATTACATCTCATTGCCAACCGAATCTCATTTTTAGAGGCTCCATATGTGATGGTGCTCTCTTTTTTTTCCTTTTTTTTTCCAAACAGGCAATTTATTTTTTTAATTCATCCTCACTTCCATTCTAATTCACTAGCTCACTCCAGACTTCCAGATTTATTTGATTGTCCATGGGTTAGTTGGTTTATCAGATTTTTTTCCCCTTTTGTTGTTTCAAAGTTTTCATGACATGTGTTATTTCCAACCTTTAATTTTGTTTGAAGAAAAAACTAACATTACAGCTGTCTTGTTTATTCCTCTACAAAAGCATTCATTTTGTCATAATCTCTGTGTGGGTTTCTTGGTGTAGTGCTGTATATATGTAGTAAAATATGGACAAACAAACTAAGGCTCATACGAAGGTGATTCACTCAAATTGCATTGCCAATTATTGCTGAGAGCTTTGAGAATAATGCAGAAGTGATCTGGGCAAGAAGCTTCTGCAGTGAAAAGACCATATAATTTGGAAATCACAGCACTCATTTCTACAAAATGTTTTCTGTTCCATTTCCTTAATTTTTTATTTAAAAATTTATTCCATTATTTATTTATTTTTAAAATATGTTGGCATTTTCCCATAATAACGGTTAGCACATCTCTGGTTTTCTTCATACTCCACAATCAAAACCAAATCAGGAATTTCTCTTGAAGCCAACATTGAGTATTTTCAAAACTGAATATCTAGCCATGAACCAGAACACACAGTTCTTGAAAAGCCCAAATATTTATCATTTGCTTACATAAACATGTGCTACAAATTACCATCCACAACTGCCCCTCATGGAAATTAGAAAGCATATATGACCCTCCATTCATATACCTCAACATCTCAACTTCTGCAGTCTGAAATCTTCAACTCTACTCCTGGATGCCTTCAGTAAAAAAATTATTTAACCTATGTTTGTACATAAATTGTAATGATACAGTTGCCTGTGTGGAAAGCATAATGGGCCATTTAAACCTACCACTGCTTTGTGGCATTTTTCATCTATTTCCACATGACATTTATCTTAGACATTGGTCATTTCTACAGATTGAATCAGATTCATGTACAAGAAACTGCACTGCAGATCCTTCAGTATCTACAGCCGCTGTGCTACAGCAGCCTCAACAGCTCAGAAGAGAAAGTCCAAGCTTATCCCAGCAAAGTCTGTTATCATCTAGTGCGCCTAGTTCCTTGGAGGAAATTTGGCAAATGTTAGAGATGGGATCAAGTCCTTCAGTTCTCAGCCCCAAAAACATTGATCAAGGTATGTATAATCTATAAAGCCATGGTTATTTAATTTCAGTAATTCAAATATAGCACAATGGCTTCTTGAACCCTAAATTTCTTTATTTTACTTATGGCAGACTCTATTGGTATTTTCTTCATTTCCTTTACATATTCACCACCTTTGAATTCAGTGTTTCACTGAGTGCGAAACTAACACATTTATGTGTTCAATTAATCATTGGCTACAGATCGATCAGAACCTGTAGTATCTACACATAGATCAAACTATTTTCTGTGGAACTTTCTGGAAGACAGCATACTTGTCTCTAATGGTTTCCCCTGTGTACTCCTTGGACATTCCACAATATCCAAGTGTAAGGAAGTGTTAGTTGTATTCTTGGTGCTCTTTTGGTGTGCTTTCCTACACATAAACTGATTACATCCCATCTCCTTTCTACTGCATAAAAATCCAAGTCTGGTGTTCCTAAGCGATAATAACATGTGACAAAATGTTCCTTGAAGCTGAAAGTCTGGAAACTACTCATTTCACTATACAGATATCGTGGCTGAGTATAAATATATTATCACTTTTACTTAGCATCTGCCATTTGCACTAATTTTATTTACATTTCAGTAAGTAAAATTATTTTACTGTTATTTTAGTTTTAATAAAATATTCATAGGTGGAAATACAATATTTTTTGTGCTTATGATTCAGGTTTTGCTCGGTAGAGATTAAAAATAATTTCAGTCATGTGAGATTTGCACATAAGGTGATTTATAGTGTATACATTAAAGTTGCAGCCCCCTGCCATCCTAATACTGCTAAAGGAAACCCTCAGAACCTATTAACAACTGAAAAGATTATGAGGGAAATGGAAACTGACCCATTAAATACTTTTAAGTAGGATCTTACTAGTAATTTTGGAATAACAATAGCAGAGTTTGAAGGGACCTTAGAGGTCATCTAGTTCAACCCCCTGCTCTTACAGGAGACCCATACTATTTCTGATAAATGGCTATCCAGTCTCTTCTTAAAAACCTCCAGCAATGAAGGCAATTTGTTCCACTGGTTAATTGTTCTCACTTCCTTGGTTCTAGGTTGCTTGTGTCCTTGGTTAGTTTCCAATCATTGCTTCTTGTCCGGCCCACAAGTGCTTTGGTAAATAAGTTGCCCCCCTCTTCCTTGTGGCAGCCCTTCAAGTATTGGAAGATTGCTATTATGTCACCCTGGTTCTTCTTTTCACTAGACTAAGTATACCTAGTTCCTGCAGTCGTTTTTCATATGTTTTAGCTTCTAGGCCCCTAATCATTTTTGTTGCTTTTCTCTGAACTCTTTGCAAAGTCTCAATATCTTTTTTGTATTGGGGTGACCAAAACTGAATGCAGTATTTTAAGTATGGTCTTACCAAAGCTTTGTAGAATGGTACTGGTATGATTTGATGGAATGATGATGGAATGATTTGATGCTTTTTCTGTGGGGGGGGGGGGGGGGGGGGGGGGGGGGGGGGGGGGGGGGGGGGGGGGGGGGGGGGGGGGGGGGG
>JANHFL010006007.1:0-20008 GCA_032468155.1 Oxyrhabdium leporinum
CACCCACCCACCCCCCAAAAAAAATATTCAAAGATTGTGAAGTCAATTAAAGGAACCGGACGGAGATTTCCGAACAGAAGTTTGCGTAAAACCTCTTTCCCATCCGTGAAGGCGAGGAATGCACAAAGGGAGGTCGAATATAACACTAATGCAGAAGCCCTTCCAGCTTTTTCAGGCCAACAATAGGACGACGAGGATGGAGAAATCCGCGAGTAATTCAGTCAGACCCGTTTTCTGCCTCAAAAACCACGAAACGCAGCTTCTTGCTTTAAACGAAGCTCCTTCGGTGGGGGAGGTAAAAAAAAAAGGGGGGGGGTGTCAACCTTTGTTACCTTGGAAAGGAGGCATCGGCGCTCCGTAGAGAAGGTGAAAAAAAAAAGAAAAAGAAAAAGCAAGCCCTCTCCTCCAGTTCTTGTCCATGCAGCCGGGTTTCGTCCTTCCACGAGCCACGGTCGCATTCAAAAAGCCCCCTTGCCTCCCGGCGCTCCCGCCTTTCTTCTCTAGCCGGATCGGCGCGGCTTTGCGGGCTTCCCAAACGGGGAAGCGGGGGGCCACCGGGAGCCCTCCAGCTGCAAGGGGAAGCTGGGGAGCTCCCTCCAAGCGGCTCCGGAGCGGCGGGGAAGCGAGGGGGTGGGGGAGTGGGGACAGAGTAAAGGCTGCCTTCGCTCGCAGCCGGTCCTCCTCGCTCCTCACGCCCGCTGACAGCAACGGCTTTGGCGAAGTCGGCGGATCACCCGTGCCGGGAAGGCTGCCAGAGCGATCCCCGCCTCCCCGCCGAGCTTGGGCTCCAGCCCCGGGATCGTCCCTCTCCTTGGGCTCCTCCTCTTCTTCGCTCAGCTGTTTCTTCTCGGCGAGTCCCGAGCTGGCGACCCCTCTCTGCAGCCTGCTGCCCCCGGTTAGTATCCCTCTGAAGTTCGCCTGGCTCTTGACAGCGCCGGCCCCGCCAGCCAGTCAGCCGGATTCCGCGGAGGCTATGGTGGCCCAGGCAGACCAAACGCCGAAACGGAGACGAAATCACCAGCCGGCCGACCGGCCTCCCTCAATTCCACGGCGTCGATTTCGGCGGCCGGAAAATGGGGGAATGGATTTCTCGACCGCAGAACTCCTGCAGGAAGAAGGCGGCTCCTTTCACGGCGGGGGAGAAACCCGGCGAACGCTTCGCCCGCCCTCTTTGGCTGGCTGGCTGGCTGACTAGCTGGCTTGAATCGGCAAGCAAAAACTGAACCGGTTTGGAGACCTTGCCGGTTTGTTTCCCGAACACCTGGAGGTGTTTTTACGAACCGCTGCCCAGCCGAGTCACGGGCCCATCTGAGGTCTCCAATAGGCTATTAACGGCATTATTAGGTGAGGCTGCCAACTTTTTCTCCAAACCTCTGCAAGGACCAGGTGCTATAAGAAATGTATGGAATACAGGAAAATAAGACCCCCTTTTAAAAAACCACCCTGGAAAGAATTCTGAAATCAGTGGCATCTCGGGCTTCTGCCATACAGGCAGTCCTCAATTTAACAACAGTTTATTTAGCAACCATTCAAAGTTACAATGGCACTGAAAAAAAGGTCTGATGACCCTTTTTCACACTTATGACCATTGCAGCATCCCCCTGGTCACGTGATTAAAATCCAGATGCTTGGCAATTGCCTCATGTTTGTGACTGCTGCAGTGTTCTGGGGTCATGTGATCAGCTTTTGCAACCTTCTGACAAGCAAAGTCAATGGGAAGGCAAATTCACTTAACCGTGTTACTGACTTAACAACTGCAACGATTCACAACTGTGGAAAGTCGTAAAATGGGACAGAACTCACTTAACAAATGTTTCACTTAGCAACATAAATGTTGGGCTCAATTGTGGTTGTAACTCAAGGACTACCTGTACTGAAAGCCAAATTTGGTCGTTGCACTAATTCAAGTACTGTAATTAAGTTTGTACAACCTGCTAAACCTTTGTACGATCTGCCTGGTTCTGATTTAACACATGTGAACACAAGGTTTATAAACCATGCTGTGCAATTTAGTGTTCTGTGGCCCCAATCAAATAAACTATAGGTATGCAAAATATGGCTATACTACATGCTATCTGAAGTGCTCTACTGTTCAATCTTCTTACCTCAGAAGGAAGTCATTTGATTAAAGGTAATTTACTACTAATTGTAGCTAGTACAATCCACCACCATTTCTACACTAAGCTAACCTATGCAAAGGTCTACCCAAAGTAGGCTTAAATTTCTGGATTTTTCTCCCCTGGTTTTGTGTATATGGAGAATCAGCTCTGCTCCAGCCTAATTATTTCTTGGCAACAATAAGGATGCTGACTAAGAATTTAGTCTTAGGCTGCATTCCTAAGTGTTTACACAAGTACTATACTTCTTTTGGCATTCAACTGTCTTTACTTCTTCATAATGACCAATTAAATTAGTCAGCCTTGCTCAGCACAAATCAAGTTGCAAGCGTGCTTATGTTTAAAAGCAGCACAAAGTAAATAAGTTTTATTTAAGCTCAAATGGTCCTAAATACATCTTTCTGGGAACAAACACAGAATGCAACCAGAATAGATCTCTGTCATGAAATATTTAAGAATGGTTTGCTATCTGCTAAAAGTTCTTGTTACAGTACAGATACCTATTAATTTCATAGCTGCCTTTTCCAACTTTTTCTGTTTCAGAATGTCACATTCCAGTACATGTCTTGTACATGGTATTGCTACCTTCCTAGGCAACAGATGTTAAAGCTGTAATCCTACATACGTTTACAAGGATGACCATGGCCACAGGATTCCCAGCTGCATCTCAGACCCTTTTCATTACAGGTTTATGTTTAAAAGTGCTTATCAGATCATATTTGCTTTCATTTTATTCCCTGTATGTCCCATCAGAGGGGAAAAGTGCTACACTGAAGACTAGACTAGAACAGAACAACAGAGTTGGAAGGGATCTTGCAGGTCTTCTAGTCCAACCCCCTGCTCAGGCAGGAAATCCTATATCATTTCAGATAAATGATTGTCCAATCTCTTCTTAAAAACTTCCAGTGTTGGAGCATTCACAACTTCTGGAAGGAAGTTGCTCCACTGGTTAATTGTTGTAACTATTAGGAAATTCCCCTTAGTTCTAGATTGGTTCCCTCCTTGATTAGTTTCCACCCATTGCTTCTTGTTCTGCCTTCAGGTGCTTTGGAGAATAGCTTGACTCCCTCCTCTTTGTGGCAACACTTCCTAAAGCTTCAGTTCTTGACCCTTCTTTTTACACAAGCAGTAAACTCATGTGAAAAGATACAGTACTGTATAAAGCACTCTCACACAATAATAAATAGGACTACCAAACTAGAATGTCTGTTAAAAAGGATTAGGCAACTTCACAGAGAAAAGAATCCGAAATCTGTAATTGTGTAATACTTTGTGTAGGATCAATCAAAGTAGCACACAAAGATCCCTAATGTTCACCAGGTGAGGAAGAAGCAGGATACTCCAAACACTAGGTCTGGGGTTTACATCATGTGTCATGTCGTCTGCACTAGGACTCACTTTTGAACATACAGTAAGTGCCAGCAGCTTAGTGTTTTATAAGAGATGGTACACTAGAACATTCACATTTGCAAACCTGGTTTAGAGAACCTGTCTTATCAGGAAAGGTGTCAGCCCACATTTTGTAAGTGTGTAATTTGAAACTGCACCATGATTGCTAAACCAAGCAAACTAGAAATAGCCAGAGTAACTAAACACAAGTGCTGTATTCCAAATCTTCATATGACTGCAGACCAAATGGACCACCTGCCTTTCAGTCCTTCTTTACCAATGTTACATGCAGCCAAAACCAACACCAAAGTATTGTTTTTCCTTTCCTAGCAGGCCTTTTAACACTTGGTGCTTCTTCTCTTCTTCTATCCTAGTTTTCTGTACAAGTGGTGGGATTTGTGCAAAAATATTTTTCCTGGTATCCCATTTTCTCTTGTAATATTTAATTTATCTTTAATCTAACCCTAAAGAAGGAGTAGGGGAAATAAGGTGAGGAGTGCCATAACCAGTATTTCTCACTGGCTGAGAAAGGAAAGAAAGCATGCACCTGGAAGCCCAGGGGAGGAACGATGCACTTTTCAAAACAGGGCTGTGGCTCAAAGGGTTTTAAAATGATCAGAGCATATCAGTTCCCATCTCTGCAATAACTCTACATTTGTTTGTTTGTTTTGGCCTGGAGTAGAGACTAGCTTGTTTTAAAGCTTTCTCCCAAATATCCCCCAAGGTTAAAAGTTACACCATTTTGTTTTCTTTGTTTTTGGAACAGTGTTCTACTACGGTTGATGAAACTGTTCTGAGTCATCTTTAAAGCTTTCTGCCTTGATATCAGAAGAGATCTTAACTCTCACATCTGTCATCAGTGGTGAGACATGGCCCAGAAGAAAAGAAATGTGGGGGCAAACCGAGGACCCTGTCCTGACTGGTATGCAGTATAAGGTGGGCAGATTGCTAGGAAATCTACCTGCAGAGAATGAAGGCAATAGCACTTCCAGTCAAGGGGTTTTTGGGACATGCCTGTTGCCTGTTAAAGGTAGAATTGCTTTTTAACACAGGGCACTTTTTTTTCTTTTAAAGTAATCTGTGAGCATTTATTTCTTAGGTCAGTTCAGATTCCATAGTCCTCCTATTCTTCCTTTTCTCCGCAAGCATATCATACTTTCTGATCCGTCACAATATTTCCCGTACTATCTGAAGGGGGGGAAAAGGGAAATCTGTCTCCCTCATAGAATATCCATGGTGTCTGAAGCTCCATAACACAAGTAGATCTGATATTTTATAAGTGGTGATTTGCAATCTTGTGGACAAGACCACTACTTATTTTGCAAGTAGCAAGTAAGGCCTTCCATCATCCATCACCCCATTTTGTCAACTTACATTTGATCCAGTGTGCTGTTTGCATCACTTGGGCCTTGTTACAGAATTCTGTATACATTTAATTTAAGGTTTCTTATTTCAAAGTTTGCATTTAGCCACTGATCAATTGTAAAGCAAGAGTTCTCTAGGCAATATATCATCATTTAATATATATGATTAAAAGTTAAATTATAAAAAGTACAACACAACATTATTCAAACCTACATACAAAGCTGTACAATGGCTAAATTACAAATCAAGAGCAACAATAATAACTGCAGTAAATACACTATACAAATATTGATAAATTGCTTGTGTGTTTTAAATACTTCATCCCCCAATAACCTTGCAAATCAAATATATCTTGGGCCTCCTTCCATGATCAGAATACTGCAGCCCCATACTGCATTTCTTTCGGGTTTGTGTATTCCATAAATTAAATGTTCTTATATTATGCACATTTACACAGAGATAATTACATTGTTGACAGCTCTTACCACTTTAAAGTGTTTTAGGATTGCATTCTAGAGTGTGAGGGAAGCCTGTATTATGTTTTATTTTAAAGATCAATGCAGGAGAGGAGAACCATATGTTCCCCCTTTCCTTCATTGTTCATCCATTAAAATAGCACAGTTGGGATAACTACATTGGAATGGCTGGCATATGATTGCCTCTCATCTAGAAAAGATACCTGACTTTGTAGGCACACTAAGTCATGTACAGGCAACCTCATTGGACATCTTGCTGTAAGAAATAGAATCCTGATCTTTTTCAAATTCCAATGACATGCTGATCAGCTCATTATGGTAAATGGCAGCATGTTTCCCCCCCAACTCCAACCATCAAAATGCATGACCTTTTGTTGCATCTCACTATTGCAATTAAAGATGTTTCAGTGTCATATGCTAAACAACACCCAACCCTTGAACTATAATAGATGTTGTGCTAGTTGCACTTTATTAGATGACTACAATATTCATATTCACATTAAGCCTAAGGCTCAAGGATTTCCGGTAGATTGTCACACATTTAATTATAAAGTCTTAGGATGTGGCAATAAATTGAGATGAAGTAATGGAAGTTCTCATTTGTATTACCGTAATTACTAAGAGCACCCTCGTTCTATTTAGTATTAATATTCATTTTGGTGGAGATTTGCATGGCTTCAGCCTTAGGTGATGATGATGATGATAAATGTATCCATTCAATTGTGTACGACTCTTGGCGATTGTGAGCCAGGTCTCTCCACATCTTCCGATCTTGCCTGGTTCTTCCAACTTTTCTTGGTCACCTTTAGTGTTAAGATGCAGAAAATGGAGTGAAGTCTCAACCCGAGATATAAAATTGTGATTGGAATTCTCCCCCTCCCCCCGCTTTCCCTTCTACTGAATTGTGCAGCCTAAAGCTTTTCTAAGCATGTACTGAATATGTTTGTAAGTCATACAATTAGCCTAGTGGATGCCTACCCTTCTATGTTTCCAAGTACTGTAAATACTACTATTTGGCATTAGCAAAGGGCCTAACACTGGCCATCAATTTCCCTCAGTCAGTCTGACAACTGGCTTTTCCTGACTGGTAAAAACCTCTTTTCTTCTGTCATCTTTGACTTCCTCCAAAGTTCACCTTCTTTGTGCCCTCATCTGTTTCCAGAGGCTTCAGATTGCTCAAACCAACTTGTTGAGAACAAAGCAAAGCTTCATCAGTCCATGTTAATACCATTCAGTCCTTTGGATTACTAGCTATCTTCATAATAACCATAGATCTTCAACATCTATCATTTTTCAGATCCATTTTAATTGCCAAGCATTAAACCCACCTCCACTCGAGCTCTCCTACTTGATCCTCCTAATATTGTATCTGATGTTTTATGATAAGCGAAAAGGATTGACCAAACTTTCTCAATTCTGGGGGTGGGATTGCATGGCTGTTCTTAGTTAGTGGATAGTTTAAGATTCCACCTCTGAGGCCACCTAACTGCCCTTCTTTCTGTGATGAGAACATTTTCCTGTGAGAAACTGAACATTAATCTCAGCTTCTCTTATCAACTAGCTAGCACAAAGTGTCTGGGTTTCTGCATGTATACAAAGAACAGCAGGGAGCCATGGTTTAATGCAGGCTGTCACAATAGAAGTATTGAATCGTAGGAAACTCCAGTCACTGATCCAGCGTCTCCATTGGTCACATATACTCCATGCATATTCCCAATGGTAAGGTCTGATTTATTTGTTCGTTGTACTGAAAAGCTTAGAAAAGCAATTTTTTTTAAAAAACATTACATGGCTGCTGCTGATCTAAAAACCCCTGGCCTTATTCGTGGGGAAGCCCAATGTTTTGTTTTAAAAAACTGCAGTTTAAGACAAACTGGTTGGCAATGATGTGCTGGCATAGGAAAAAAAATCCATGTAATAACAGGATTTGAAGGGATCTTGGAGGTCTTTTAGTCCAACCTCCCACCCAAGCAGAACCTTTACCATTCCAGATGAATGGTTGCTCAATCTCTTGTTAAAAACCTCTAGTGCTAGAGCACCCACAACTTCTGTTAGCAAACCATTCCACTGATTGTTCTATCAGGACATTTCTTTTTAGTTCTGGGTTGGTTCTCTCTTGATGATCTTCCACTCATCATTTCTTGTCCTGTCCTCAGGTACTTTAGAGAATCAGTTGACCCCCTCTTCTCTGTGGCAGCCCCTCAAATACCAGAAGACTGCTATCATATAACCCCTGATCCTTCTCATCGTTAGACTAGACATCGTTCTGATCGTTAAGACTAGACATACCTTGTTCCTAGATATACTAGTAAAGGCAGTTTTGCTTGACACCAGCTTAAGTAGAAGGCATCTACTTAAAGACTAAGGAATGGGCAAAGCTCTCCAAAGTATTGTGGAACATTCCAAGCAAAGCTCTGTACAAGAATAAGAATCCCCAAATGTGACTCAGACAAATCACAATTAAGAACTCAAATCAAAATATTAATAATCTTTATCACAACAACAATGCGAAGATTTTTTTTTTAAAAAATCAAAGTATTCTTTTTTACCACAGCTAATTTTATTCCAGAATTTTATCAATCAAACTCAGTAAACTCTGTTATCCTCTCAGCATCTCCTCTGGTGTTTGGCCTAGAAATAATATTTCAAAACCATTTTCTAGTTAGAGACTATTTTAATTACACAGATTCTCCTCTCAGTTATTCAGATAGGCTTTGTGGTTTGATAACTACAAAAATACAGTTTTTAGTAGATACAGAATATCATAGAAACAAAATCTAACATTGTTTTACTAAAAACATTTCAGTTATTTACAGGTGAATTAAAAATCAATTTTACAAGCTTGCTTAAAATGAAATGAATCAATTGTCAAGTGTTGATTAGAAAATACTTACAAAATTTCTATCATTGCATTATTCCTAAAAAAAACTATACATAATTGTTATCAAGGCTACTTTTGAAATACATAAGGAATAGTGCTGTAGAATGTACTATTATTTTAAAAAACTTTAGATTTGAGCACTGAAATGCAGACAAAAACTATTGAAAGATCTGATTGGGTATCAGAATTTTAGAGTTCTGCTATCATATTTGAATATTTATATAGTTTTCCTGAAATCCTTTACTGCCTATTTACATTATAATGCATTGCATCTTTCAAATAGTCATGTTTAGGCATGAGGCCAAATGACCATAATTGTAACAATATAATTTGTTCTAAAGTGAAATGTGGAAGGGTAGGGGGTTCTTTAGTTTCTATAGCTCAGAAAACAAGCAAATACTAGGAAAAAGGAATGAGAAAACAGTGAAAAAAATAATGCCGTGTTTTAGTCAAATTTCTAGTGTAATGACGGTTTCACAAAATAAAGAGTTGGCGTAATTTATGTTATGTTTATTTAATATAGGTAAGCAAACTGCCACAAGCCTTCTTCAGGCTTTTTTACTTGAACAAGCAAGATGTCCGAGTGCAGGATTTCATACAGTCAGAAAGCTTAAGGAGTTGATGTACTCATAAGAGCTGCCTTGATTGACTGCTCTACATCCAAGGATCCTGTCAGTGGTGTTCATACATCTGCTGATGTTTGTGGGGCACAGGCTCTCAGAGAAACCATTCTCAGTTGCATGTCCAGACAAAACACTTTTAAAAGGCTTGTGCTACATTGGAGTCTGAGCCTTAAAATAAACAGGTCAGTCAGATTTTAATTAAATTGTGATGTACGAAAGTTCTTTTTCATGTCCTAAGGCACTGAATGAACACAGTGAATCAAGAAACGTAAGAAAACCTTATAATAAACTGAAATATAGCATAAAGGTATATGTGCAGCCACAAAGAACAAATTGTTTAATCCACATTGCTTAATACTTTGACAACTTTTCCTTTCTATTATTATAAAGCTTTTAAATCAATAGCATTGATTTAAGGAAAAACTAAACCTGTAATTCTGTTAACCGTCTGAGGAATTAACAGCCAGTGCAGATGAGCACAGCAATGTTATTTCTGTAAAAATCTTTGAGAAAGAAAAAGAGTTTAGGAACCACTTTTTTCCTTTAACTCAGTCTGCATATATTTTTAAAAGCTCAGGAATACCTACCAGAAGTACTCCTGATTCATGCCTGTTTGTTACAAATAAACTTTTGCGCTATAAGCATACCAGAATTGCTCATTTCTCATACCTATACAGAAAACTGACTCTCAACATTAATTCAATCCACGTGATAAGAGAAGGAAGCTTTAAATATTAATAAATGAAGACAGCTTAAACATTTTATGTTGGGGTAATAAGAAACATTACCTTCCTTAATACCTAAAATGCATACGTTGTAAGGTTTCCTATAACAATTTGTTCAAAGCATTTAAATGCTTCACACTTAGTGAAAAATGTATCATTTACAATCATTTGGAAATATTTAATATCTTTTCCTAGATGAAAAATGTCATTATTGTACATACTTACAAAAAACTGTATACAAAAATATAAATCATCTTACAGTATGAAATCTCACACTTCACTTGCTTTACACCAGGGCCCCAAAATTAAACAACATTGTATTACAGAAAATACTTTGTTGCTGAAATGTTTTAATCTGAGCTCCTGAACACATAATATATTTATACAAACCACTTACATTCCTGATCTTTAAAAATACTTTAAAAAAAGATATTCTGTGGCAATGTCGTACAAAGGAAATAACTATGACAACTTTCCTGCCAATTAAGAGGAACTCCACTGGAGCTTAAGCAAAGCAGTTAAAATTCTCACTACATTAGTTGTTATGAAGAATATAACTTAGTTCTGCATTTTTTTCTTCCCAGAATGAATGTTCTCAAACACGTAATTGTTCAAGAGCCTCAACATATTTTACAAGGGTTCTACTAAAATAATAGATAAATGAAGCATTTGCATTATTCATTTATCTGGTTAGTCTCTTTAATTTTTTGACTTTTTAACCTCTACTATAAAACTTTGTTTTCATAAATTACATGCATACTTTTTACAATATATGACAATGTAATGCAAGCAGCCAAATGCACATGTGCATCCTACATCTAAATTAAGTCTTAAAAGTCAGAAAGAAAGTATTAAAATCTGAAGTTAAAGCCAAAATGATTAATTTGATTTTGTCACTGCAGTTGCTTTTGTGTTTGTTGCTTTAAAATCCTGACTGGGATCAATCGCTGACTGTGCCAATTTCTTCTCTTTTGAAGCAACAGATGCCAGCGCAGGCATCATTTTAGTACTTTGTTCTTCAGAATCTAATGAGTGATTAGCAGTTTTTAACCCCAGTGGTGCCAATTTGGGCATAGGCCTCCATGACATGTCAGATGTGCCAGCTTCTAAATTAGTTTTCATATGAAGAACAGGAGGTGAAACACTTCTTGTTTTTGCTGAGGATTCCATGTTTTTTCCACTTCCATTTATTTTTAACAGGTTGGAATTTCTGTCCTTTACTTCGGAGCCTAGCATGATTTTTAAAGCGTCAGATTCTGATGAAACCTCTCTGGCATTTCTATTGCCAACAGGAAAATCATCATCATCCAAGTGAAGTAGGAGAGGAGTTATGGAATCACCATTGTCTTGAATCATAGAAAGATCCTTAAAATTCCCATCCACTGTACCAAATTGGAAGGCAGAGCTACTTGCTGAGTTTGATTCCTGGCGACTTTCTGTATCTGCTAGAGAAAAGCTAGAACTTAAGGGGTTGGAAAGTTCTTGTATGTCTGAAGCATCATCACTCAGCCGCTGATTGAGGAATGCAATTTCATTCAGAAGTGAAGTCAGAGTTTCATCCGTATCATCATTCTCCTCTATATCTACTGAACTGCTTGTATCCATTGTTGGTTCATGAGTTACGGAAGCAACTTGCTGCCGTTCCATTTCTGACCCAGAGTCCTTGTCTTTGTTAATCTGAGGCTTTTGCAATGAGGAATTCTTTGATTTTTGACAATCTTCTCCTCCTCCATCTACCTCTTTGGCCCATGTCTGGCTTCCAGTTAATTTTTCAAAGCAGAGCTTTGTTCCAAATGCTTCTGGGGAGCCCTTTAAACTGGAGACATTTACTATTTGTGGAAAACTATATTTTTCCTGAAGCAGATCGTGTGTTGTTCCAGTAACATTTCTCTCTTTTTCAGCACCTTCTTCGTTTTCTTTGCATTTACGATTGGATGTTTCCTGAGATAAAACTTGCAAGGAAAGTTCAGATGACCGAGAATCAGTATTTAGCATTGTATAAGGTCCTTTATTTGCATCCAGATTTAAATTTGTTTCTTCTTCAGTAGCTAGTGATGTCACATTCACGATTCTTGGCATCAAGAATGAATCTTCATTTTCTGCTAAGGCCAAAGAAAACAAAATCAATCAGATTACTGATTAAAGGATTCCAATATTATTCCTATCATTCTAGTCTGTCTCCAAACTAAAGTCACTAACCTCTTCAACTTCCACTCCTCCGCACTCTCTTCCCAAGCATGTGTAATGTTTCTGTCTGTCTCTGTGTGTGTGTGTGTGTGTGTGTGTGTGTGTGTGTGTAAGAGAGAGAGAGAGACAAAGAGAGAGAGAAAGAGAAAGAGAGAAAGAGAAAGAAAGAGAAAAATGAATTCCTGCTTGGAAAAGTAAGCTGTTTTACCTGCAAAATTTGGGGTTACTTATCTTATGCACACTAACAGATGAGAATGAAAAGTTATCTTCCTTCTTTGAAGGAATGTTGACCTGGCCTTGGGAATGGAGAAAGAATTATAGGATTTTCAGAAAAGATAGCTCAGTCCCAAGAAAGTGAAAAGACAAAGAAAGACAATCGCACCTTGATTTCGTTTGGTATAAGAAGCAGCAGGAAGAAACTCTGATAAAATTGCAAGAGTCTGTTCTTCTCCTATACAATAATAAAGAGCATTCCTTGGATCCCTGCTTTAAAACCTGACATTTTAACAGGGGTGCACAGACTTTGTGTGTGTGGCGGGGGGGGGGGGGAGATCGTGTGTGTATAAAACAAAACAAAAGTGGGTAAATACCAGATAATGGGCTATTACAAAGATACAAATCTTGGGTAATATTGGTCCCTGTTTCGTTGACCAGCAATAACAGCAGCATTTCCCATGAGATTAGTGACTGATGGCTTCCCTGCCATGATGGCACTTGCAGTTCTTAGGGCTAGCAGGTCCAACTAATGGGTGTTCACAATGGTGGAAACATTCTACAAGCCCTCCATAGTTATGTGAATCAACCATTTCAAAACACGCATCAGAGTGCTATCATGACCCACAGAATGCATGTAATAAAAGACTAATGCAGAGCAGCAGTGGTGGTTTTCTTCTGCCTTGCTTATTCAAACACTGAGAGTTCAAATTTGTGAGGTTGTTGGTTATCATGGGGACTACCTGGCCTAAGAGGAATAATCTGAAGAACAGAAGTGTATTCCAGAATTCCAGAGAATAAAGTCCATGAAGTAATAAAAAAAAATAAGTATCAAAATTGCACACAAAATGACAAAGTTGGTCTCCAAGCTTGGACTGTCCCTGTGATGAAATGCCAAACAAACACTGGGAAAACAGAAGAGGAAGGACTGCTGCAAAAGAGGGACCTCAGCAAGGGGAAGGGAGAAACATGAAATTCACAGCTATTCCATCTTAATTATGCTAGGTATAAACTGAACATGACAATTGCTTTGACAGCCTTTCAAATTTTTATTATATTACCCCATTAGCAAAAAAAGAGGGAGACTTCCTGAGTTTGCTAGTCTCCCAGAGAAAACAAAAATTATAGAGACAGGTGCACACATTCATTTTGGAATAAAAGATACTTTTCCCATCAAGCTGCAAATCCTTAGTCCAAATCTGACTCTTGAACTACAGTTGTGCATTGCAGCACAGTCTGTCATCAGTTAGCAGCAGAACAGCTAGCAGTGATCAACTGTTTTACAACATGGACTGCATCAGCATGGAAAAGTAATGATCTCTCACTCAATATCAGAAAAGTAAATCAAGAAGGAGGAAGCTTTTGTCCAAAGAAAATACTGATATTTTGCTATGCCAGTTTGAAAATGCTTGTTTCAAAGGGAAAGAGTAAAGTTTTAGCTTTAGTTTCATTCTTTTCTACAGGAGCCAAAGATAAATATTGAGCATGAAACTGATTAGCTCTGAGGTTAATCAGATTTAGCCATGTAGACTGAAACACTAACCCTAAAAGACAGAATACCTATCCTATACTTGAGTAGGCACTTAAATTTGACTTATTAATATAGAATGAAGCAAAATATTTTAACATTGGACACATTGAAGGACATTTTTCAACAATGGACCCAGAAGTCAATTTTAAGAGTGTCTGCCTCTACAGCTAGGCTGCATTTAAACAAACGTTATGAAAGAAGAACAAGTCCTACTTGAACAGATTGAGACTGATCTGAAAGTGGATTTAAAAATAACAGGTTACAAGAATGATATAGGAAAAGAACTTCCGGTTGACGTCGCAGCAAAAACGGCTGGAAAATAGCGGAGCTCTGCCGGGCTCCATGAAATGCAGCCGGCAACTCCTTGCTGGGAGACCCTACGGGGTTAAGCCGCCCTGGAGGGGTGGTGAAGAAAGGAGAGGTGCTTTGTCGATCACGAGGACAGCAATTTCCTCGCTGATCCAAAGAAAGCTCTCCTGATCGGCAGCAGGGACGGCGGCCATTTTCTTGGTCTGTCACAAGCTGGGACAACCGGGACACTAAGATTTTGTGCTGGAGCTGTGTGTGGACAGAGCAGTGAAACTGGGTGAGATAATTTCCAACTGTTACCTTAGAAGACTAACCTAAGTAAAAAGTTCCAAAAAATAATCTCCAGACCTTAAGAAAGTGGTGATTGGATTTATGGAGAAAGTTTAAAGATTAAAAATTAAAAACGAAGATCCAAGATTAAAAACATAGAAGTAAAAGAGAAACATAAAGGATGATTTAAAACATAGAAAGCTGGAAAAGCTGAATAATATTGTGAAAAGTGATTATTGGCAGAAATTGCTGTTCTGAAATTTAATCTCTAAACCCACTGGCTGAATGCAAATCAGCTGATTTCAATTTTCTACACTCTGTTGAACCCTGGATTTGGGAGCAGGGGTGCCATCTAATGAGGAAAAAGATTACTGCAACATGTAAAATCCAAAGGAAAGTGAAAAGAGAAAAAGTGAACAATGTCTGGAAAGCTACTTGACCTTGACTTTAACTTAGTAGGTGATTTGGATGCTGGGAAATATTTACTGTGCAAAAATGCTAGAAAGACATATAAGATTCCAAAAGAGAAACATAAAAAAATTACCAAAAAAATCAATAAATGATGAAATTCTAAAGACTGAGAGATGATGGATAGAGAGACAATATCCTGCAATATAATAACTATATTGAAAACCAATATAAATAAGTGGAAAGTTTAAACTGGTGAAACAGTAGCACATATATAGATCTATAATAGAATTTATTATAACCATAAATATATTAAGATTAGGAGGTGGTAGATTAGGACTGGGTATATCTAAATATATTATGATTAACAGGATGCAAAAAAAAACATATTATGAAAATATAGTTTTCAAGGAGTATAAATCCATGGAATTTAGAGATATTTAACCAATTTTGGGATTGGTTAAATCTCATTGATAACTGGGTTTATTGGTGTTTATAGAAAATTGAGATATTGAAAATGTGGTGGAATACTGTGATACCTATAATATTAAAATATTAGTGACTTAATAGGGATTAATAAGTATACGGTATGAAGAAGTGTTATTGATGTTTATATTTTTGGAGGAAGTGATAAAAATCATAGAGAACAGCATTGTTTAAAGATAATGAGATAAATATAGAAGAACCCCAACAAATGGGAAAAATAAAGAAATAAGTATAAATTGGAAAAATAGTAGAATATATATTGACATATAAAAGAATATATTATAATTATAATGAGCACATTAAGGTCAGAAGTTGGGAAAAAAATTTTGTTTGTAATTGTATTATTATTGTGAGTGCTGTGTGAAAAATATGTTAACTGAGTTATTGCACTGTCCACAAAAATGCTGATTGTTAAAGGAAAAACTGCAAATAAAACATACAAAAAAAAGAAAAGGAAAAAAAAAGAAAATATACTCCACTCATAATGATGGTATAGATGGAATCCATTTCAATGCAGTCTGAGCAGGGTAAAATGATCAGAGATTATCTGCTTGATTGTGCAAATGTTTAGACTATCAAGGTGAAATTTCTTTATTGAAAAGAAGGTACCATTTCTCCCTCTCATTTATCCATCCATCCATCCACCCACCCATCTATCCATGGCAATTCCTATAAGGACAAACACTGCAAGTAGTATTGCCTTCTGTGGCAGACCTTTTAGCCTAATTCACTCTTTTCAAAAGATGACTGTACAGGTTTTTTTTAAATAGACAAAGTATCGTCTGTAATTCATAATAAAAATATGGTTCTGAATGCAATGCAAATACATCTTATATATATTTAAAAATATCATATCTAAAATAAACATATTTGTGGATAATTGGAAAATATATGGATAGATAGTAAACTCTGGTTGAACCACAGTTGTTGGTTAAGCATCTTGCTCAAAAATATTTTCTGCAGAATTCATGTTCCAGAAAAAGTTGCGGCTTTAAAAAAAGGCATTCTTATTAAATGAAAAGAATGCCACTTCTAAATTACATGAATTTATGTAAAAAGAAAGACATAATAATGTCAGAAAATCTATATACTATTAAAACTATCCTGTCTTTCATTGGACAAAATAAGGCATTGTAGGGCAACAATTTTTGAACAAGCTATCTCAAATGGGCTAACTTAAATAATGCATACAAAATCTGAGATCCAGTCTTCCTGTGAGATTGGAATTCAGGGATCTTCAGGCCAGTTGTATTGGCAAAGTTGTAGCTGTTGCAGCAATGCCATGCTTTTGTGGTCATCTGCAGTCACATGATAATTATTTCCAATGCTCCCTGCCAGCTTCCGTCAAGCAAAGTCAATGGAAAAGCAGCAGAAGGTCAGAAGTTTCTCCCACTCTCACTTCTTTTGTGCCCAGCCATGATGATTCTTTTTATTTCTTAAGATAAGGAAATATATCTGAAATAATGACCCAATAGGTCATTGGTTGTCTAGTATCAACTATGACTTTTTAAACAAGGAATTTTTGGTCAAGTTTCATGAAGCTTATATATCTAGCTAGTATAGTCTACAGTAAAATAAACCTGGAGTCTTTTTGAATGAACAAATTCTCAGTGCTTTCAATGTGTCCTTTTCATGCTGGATTAAAAGTAGTCAGCTTTTTTGTAATTAAAGGTCACATTTCAAGGGGGTTTAGGATTATTTTTTTTTTACATAGTATATAACACTGTTCTAAATGGCTATTTGATCTATTTCTCCTTTGATATATCATGTCAAATATCGCATTCTCCTTGGCCTTTTCTTTCCTATTTGCTCAGCTCGAGAGAGGTGGATGATCATGACACTGAAAACTATACCAACACTTCTTAGTATCAGAAAATGCTAATATGAGCTTTTCAAGACAAGATGATTTTTTTTCTCTTGAGGAAGATTTATTTTTTAGCTTTCAGCCTCAGTTGCTTGAGCTCTCTTCTATGCCTTACCTAAAGCAAGAGCAGCCTACCTCTGCCTGAAATCCCCATGAAATGACAAGTTCATTCCATGATAGCAGTTAAATTTGCATTGGTTTTAGGTCATTTAGGGCAATTTATATGCATAGCAGCATTATTTGCATAATAATGAAAGGTTGCGATTTTATGAAAATGGTATAGCTTGTGTAATTTGGGCAGTTCAAATTATATAAATTGTGATGTTTGGCATAATTTGTGAAAACTTTGAATAGACAATTGCTCCCCTCAAGAATGATTCATTGAATTTTCAATTTGCGGATGAATCATTTTTTTATTTTTATTTATGGCAGGAAAGCTAATCAATTGAAATATAATGGCAAGTTATTTCATTGAATTAGCTTCCCCCTCAATCAATAGGCAAAAAAAATGAATATTTTGTATGAAGGGAAATATTCAACCATAGATTCTGCTCTCTGGTTTCTCAACATTTTAAAAGGCCATGGGTTAGAGAGAATGCTTATTTTGACATATGAATTGTGGAAAGGAAAGCTGTAGCTTTTACTTCTCTATTTTATAAACCTCATTGTTTTTTGAAGCATGCCAATTGTTCATTGTTTCTTGGTGTCTGCCTTAGTTTGTTCATAACTGTTTTGAGTCTGCTAGTACAATAATGTGATATAATACAATGTAAGATAAGAATAATAATCCACTGTAAGCCTGCAGGATGCTTAAAAAATATCCTTTGACTTTGATTCTAAGCTTTTTTAATTTTTTTCTCCCTTTTGTGAAATAAGATTTTTAAAATATAACTTTTACAAAAATATTTGCAATAATACAAAAACTAATACAAACTAAAGTTAGAGAAAGAGAATGGAAAGAAAATAAAAATTGCTGGAAAAAAAGAAAAGAAAGAAAGAATAAAAAAGAAAAGAAGGAATACCATTAGTCCTTGATTTACGAGCATTTATTCTTGATTATGATGGTGATGACCTGATAAAAAGCAACCTTAGCAACCTGCCCACTTGTATGACCACAGAGAGACTGCAACTCTCCCCATCAACCAACTTCCTTATATCTATGCTTTTTTTGGCCACCTTGTAAAGCGGCACACGATGGTGGCAGGAATGCCTAGCCTGGGGCTGAAATAGAAGCCCAGGGTCTTTAGTAGTCTCAACCAAAGTATATTTGGGCCAAAAATGCTATTGTGAATACACTGTAAAAACAGACCTATGCTAACTAGCTCCTTGGCTGGCTTTGTGAATCAGAAATGCAGACATCTACAACTTTATTCTACTATAAAATATTTATCAGGCTCTACAGATAAAAGCTTATGTTTCTGAAATCAAGTGCTATAACATATTGAATAAAGAATCTTCAGAATGTTCCACAGGAAGTTCCTTAATGTGAGAAGCTTTTTCATTAAGAGAGAGATGGATACATTTTCAGAGTCAATTAGTATTAAATCACAAAGAAAATATTGACTGGGTTATTGGATCATTAAATTCAATTTATTCTGACTTTGTGAAGCTGCTTGATTCTTTTTTTTCTTCTATGCTCCCTTCTTCCCTCATATTTTATTATAATGATGCCTTCCTCAAAAGTTTTGAATGTTCCTCCTAGAGGAAAACTATGATTTCTGTGTCTGCTGCTATTGTTCAATTTGCTCTAATTTGGTTGGGGTTCTTGAGAATTGAAATCCAAAACAACTGGAGGTAATCATATTGCAGAAAACTGCTTCAGTGAACTTCATTGACGTAAGAAGGTGATTAAAAGTAAATAGTAGCCTCTACTGTGACACCATTCAATTCCCCATTAAATAAATAATCTATGGAAAAGAAAAGCAAAATTTAAATTCATAGATTGAAACATTTTCTGTTTTGAAAATGTGCCCACTTTACTATTGGATACTTTACTGAGTAAGTATTTCAGTAGTAAAAATTGGAAAACTGACACAGGATAAACATAAAATCTAATGGCCAGAATTTAATAGGCTCACCTAGAATTATTTAGAGGTCTTAACATGCAGTCTTTTTTCTAGTCACCAACTCACAGAAAGATAGAAAATTGGAAAACATATATCCTCTTACACTGTTTATTTATATGGTCTTATATAGGGTTGCAGTACCCAGACAGATCCTGTGCATAACCCGAGGTCCTTTTGGACTTGAACTATTTGGACTACCATTTGTCTGAAATGGTACAGGGTCTCCTGCATGAGCAGGGGGATGGACTAGAAGATCTCCAAGGTCCCTTCCAACTTTGTCATTCTATTATTCTGACCATACTATAATCAGATCTCCAAAATTTATAATCCAAACTTAGTTTCAGTCTTCCTTCTTGTCAGGGATTTATTGTTAAAGAATGAACTAAGCAAAGATCACTTAGACACCTGAACTGATGTCAGACTTTTGGACAAGCGTCTCTTTCTAGTGACTTTTTAATAGCTCATCAGGTGGTAATAAATTCTTCAAAACAAAAAGAGTGAATAGACTCTTAACACTTACAATTCAATATTTCTTACCTTTGGGGCAGTATATAAATAGAGAATCAATCATTTATTTGCTATGTAAATATCAGAATGCTATCTAATAAATAGGCTAGCATCAGATAGAGGTTTCCTTCACATTTTCCACAGTTAAATATTCAGAATGACAACAGAACTGTTCTATCACACGTGTATATGCATATGCATATGCATTTATTTGTTTGTTTATCTATGTCATATTTCTGAATCAGCCATCTCCCTGTGGGCAGGTATTTTGTACAATAAAATGTTAGAATATAAAAACAGTGTATAAAATTTAAATGTTAGAATTAAAATTTCAAAATTAGAAGTTTTTAGAAGAAGGCAAGAATAATTAAACCCTATTACAAATCAACTGAAAACATGAAGGGAGGCCCCTTAGGGCACCAACCAGCTCCATGCCTGCATGGTCCTTTGGGTTCCACACACAGAGCCATGTTTTAAATCCTTTTAGGAGGGCCAGGAGAGTGAGGGCCTCTCTCACTTCATTGGGGAGAATATTCCACAGGGCAGGGATAATGACAGAGAAGCCTCTCTCTCTAGACCCCACAAGTTAGA
>JANHFL010006007.1:21612-40421 GCA_032468155.1 Oxyrhabdium leporinum
AGATATAATTTTGGGATTGATTAAATCTCATTGATAACTGGTTTTATTGGTGTTTATAGAAAATTGAGATATTGAAAATGTGGTGGAATACTGAGTGATACCCATAATATTAAAATGTTAGTGATTTAATAGGGGTTAATAAGTATATGGTAGGAAGAAATGTTATTGATGTTTATATTTTTGGAGGAAGTGATAAAAATCATAGAGAATAGTATTGTTTAAAGATAATGAGGTAAATACAGAAGAACCCCAACAAATGGGAAAAATAAAGAAATAAGTATAAATTGGGAACGTAGTAGAATATATATATTGATATATAAAAGGATATATTATAAGTATAATGAGCACATTAAGGTCAGAAGTTGGAAGATAAAAAATTTGTATGCAATTGTATTACTGTGAGCACTGTGTGAAAAATATGTTAACCCAGTCATTGCACTGTCCACAAAAAATGTTGGTTGTTAAAGGAAAAACTGCAAATTCTCCCCCCACAAAAACAAAACAAAACAAAAACTGGTTAATGCTATTAAGGGATATAAACAGAATAAACCAAAACAGTGAGTTGGGTGATTTTCCTTCACTGGATTTACAAAAGAGGCTTGTTAAAACTTTGAGAAGAGCCCTGGTGGCACAGTGGTTAGAATGCAATACTGCAGGCTACTTCTGCTGACTACCGGCTGCCAGCAATTTGGCAGTTCAAATCTCACCAGGCTCAAGGTTGGTTGACTCAGCCT
Organism: Oxyrhabdium leporinum; assembly: GCA_032468155.1. Lineage (NCBI taxonomy): Eukaryota > Metazoa > Chordata > Lepidosauria > Squamata > Cyclocoridae > Oxyrhabdium > Oxyrhabdium leporinum. The sequence continues at coordinate 22,347 of JANHFL010006007.1, forward strand.
TCCATCCTTATGAGGTCGGTAAAATGAGGACCCAGATTGTTGGGGGCAATATGCTGACTCTGTAAACTGCTTAAGGCACTGTGAAACAGCATATAAATCTTAAGTGCTATTGCTATTGAAGAATTCTGTGAGAAGGACAAAGAAACACAAAAAGAAATCAAATTCTAGGACAGCATTGATGGGACTAAAGATCAAGGTTGTTAAAAGAAAAAGGAAGAAATATAAAGTTGGTTTATTTGATTAAGGTGAAATAGATTTGTTGTTATCTCTGGTAACCCTTAATTGAATTTTGCTGATCATCATTGAAATGACAAAGCTTTAAGGAGTTATTTATACGTAAGTTAGAATATTGTTGTATTTTAAGATGTGATAAACTCTAACATTGTTTATACTTATGATGGTGGAAATTATCTCTTCATATATTTTTTATTTTATTCTACTGTATCCTTATTTTGTCTTTTCTTTTTTTCCTTTCTATTTTTTTATCTCTGCATGAGGACTATCTATAGAAGAGACAACTGATAAAAAATTTCTACTTTGTGGACATGGACAATTTAGTAAGCTTCATGCCAGAAGCAAAGCTAGGTTCAACTTAATTCTTTCAGTTGTTTTCTCATCTTACCTGATTGCTCTTTCTCATCACTGCCCTCCGTTTCTGATTTGACTTTGGCTTGTAGAAGTGTGGAAGGCAGGGCAGTAACCTGTCTTGGCACCACTGAGCTTCTGAAGGCCAGAACCTGGCCATTTGTAGTCACTAAAAGGTTGGCATTGGTTAATGTTATAGAAGGAGGTAGGTCTCCTATAAGAAAGCCATAATAAAAGATGTTTGGATAAATACATAAACAACAAGGAATATTATTTATCTTGGCATTCCCTTTACGTTTATTCCCACAAACTATTACTGTTTTTCTATAACATTTCAGAGCACACTGAAAATTTTAAACATCAAAAGCAAGAAAAAAAATCTAAAGAAAACTTTAAAGCAACTTTGTAGTACCGCTATAGTATTTCATACAGTGGATGCTGTGATAATTTATTAACTTACTATGCTGATAAATAAATTACAGGCAGTCCTTGCTTTATGGCAGCAATTGGGACTGGAATTACTGTCACTAAGCGACAGCCATAAAGTGTGATATCCCTTGAAGAATGCTACCTAGTTCCAGTTTCCAGGATTAAGTAATGACTTCACATGACTGTGATTTCCAATTTCCTGCTGGCTTCCCATTGACTTTGCCTGTTCAGCAATGAATGTCAGGAATCCCGTTCATGTGACCATGGGGATGCTTGTTCAGCAACTGAACAAGCAGTCATTAACAAGGACCACCTGTATCTTATTTCTTTTTTAATACCAAGATTGTAATTGTGTAACACAGCAATGCATCTTAGACATGAGATGCACTATGTTCAAGAATATCTTATGCTTAGAAACTTAATTTTGTGTAGATCAATTATTCCTGTGTTTCTTTAGCCTACCGGTGACATGGTTTCCTTTCCTGGAAAGTATCAATGGTTTTGTACGTTGACTGGATAAGACCACTGGTTTCACCTCTCCAAGGACAGAAGTAGGATCTTTTTCCATCGAAGGACTATCAGTTTCCGTAGATTCAATCATCTTCGTAGGATCTGTTTGTTCTTTCTGCTTCCCTTTTTGAGCTGCTACTGCTTTCTGTTTGGCATAAATGTATTCTAACTTCTTCAAGACCACTTCTTGTGTCTTTCCTAGAGATGAAAGTAGTAGTCCAGTTTCTCTTTCATAACTAAAATACTTACAAAAGTTTAAGCTTCCAAAGGAAATTATATGCTAGTCCAAAAACAATTGTTTTTAGTCATTCTTTCTTCATCATAAACATGCACAGGCTCTATATTCTTGGGGCCTCCATGGAGTAAATTATGATTACTTATTAGATTTTATTTTTAATCCTGTCTCTTACTTTTCCCACAACAACCCTGTAAGGTGACCTGAACTGAGAGAGAGTAACTGGCCCAAGCTGGCTTTCACACCTAAGGCAGACTCAGAACTCAGTCTCCTGGGTTCTAGCATCTTAACCAATATACCAAACTGGCCCTCAGTTACATACTATTACTGCATGATACAGGTAATCCTGTACAATGGGGCAAAATTCAATTAACAACTGCCTTGTTTAGTAACAGAAATTTTAGGCTCAATTGTGGTTGTAATTGAGGACTGCATGTACGGAAAAAGGATTTAATTATGTTTTATGATCCTAGCATGAGTTCATAATTTCTTGAAGGTTTTCCTTTCTTCCCATCTGTGGCAGCTTCCAGCTTATATTTTAGGACCATTTATATATTTGACAACTACACTTCAGTTGTAGCCTGTAACTTTCTTTGCCCATCCCTTCAAACCATTCCAATGATTCACAATCCTAGGAGACAATTTAGATTTTATTTTGCTCATTCTCTCTGACATCTCACCTGAAAGTGCAGATACTTTACGAACCAAGGTATCCTGTGTGTGCAACAATACGTTTTTTTGTCCTGTGAGTTTGTCTGCTTGATCTGTCAGACCCTGGATTTCTTCCAAGGCCTGAAAAACAAACTATTTTTAGATTCCAGCAAAATAGATCTGAACAGAAATGGCTTCTCATTTTCATCTCAGTAAATTATTTGAAAAAAAATATTGAAAGAAATTAAAATTAAGTAAAATATGCTCCAAGTCATATGCCTGCACAAAGAAGGGCAATTATGCAGGTTTTGTTTTAGTCAAAAATACAACGAGGAAACAACCGATCAATTAAACTTGGACAAAATCTCCAATTTTAGTTCATGAGTCGAGTGACCTTGGAAGCCTTCTAGTCCAACCCCTGCTCAGGCAAGAAACCCTACACCATTTTAGTCAAATGGTTGCCCAAACTCTTTTTAAAAACTTCCAGTGTTGGAGCATCTACATCTAGAGGCAAGTCATTCCACTAATCAGTTAGAACTAATTGTTCTAACTGTCAGGAAAATTCTCCTTAGTTCTAGGTTGGTTCTCTCCTTGATCAGTTTCCATCCATTGCTTCTTGTCCTGCCTTCAGGTGCTTTGGAGAATAGGCTGACCCCATCTTCTTTGTGGCAGCCCCTTAAATATTGGAACTCTGCTATCATGTCACCTCTAGTCCTTCTTTTCAATAAATTAGACATTGGGCATCTCAAGATATTTTCAAGGAAGTTTCGGGGAAAAATCAAGATAACTAAAAAGTATTATTTTTAAGAAGCAACACTGGAATTAGAAACAAGTCTGGCAATGCTCAATAAGCTTACTGAGTTGCTAATACCTAGTCAATCTAGACTGATCTCAAAATATTAAGTGGAATTGAATCCTAGTTAGTACTTGGATGGCACTCCAACAAGGAATACCAGTATTGCAAACTAGATTGGGAAATTTAAAAAAAACATATTGGAAGAAAACAATGCACTGTTTCCATAAAAGCTAGAGATATGTCCATAAAATCACGAGGAATAAGTCTATCTTGAAAATGGCTTGAAATAAACTATTATTTCACTTGAGTTGGGCAGCCAATAAATTTAAGTAAATAAATAAGAAAGAAAGCTTGCATAGTATTAAATAAGTCTATTACTAATGTTAAGCAGGATTTTTCATCTCTTTTATATTTAAAATCAATTCTGTCCAGAATTTTTCTTTGATATGGAAATATGAACATAAAATACTAACTTGTTTTAAGATGAAGCATTTTGAAACCTTTGGAAACGCCTGCAGTCCTAATGTTGCTTTCAATTTTTCAAAGAGTCCCCTCATTTCTTTTCGACGTCGACGTTCGTTTGCCGTATGTGTTTGCCGATAGTTAGCAAAGGCCTGCTCCTCATTCTTTACCTTTTTGCTGGGAAACTCAGATTGCTATGAAAAGACAAATCTGCTCTCATGAACAGTTTAAAATACAACACAGTAAAACTGTGATTCTTATAATTAAACATGTGGCATAAATGCACCCTGCAATCATCAGGATTAAATATTTTTTTCAGAATCATTAAAAACTGGGGTTATCTTAAAGCAGCAACTGACTGGAAATAAGACTTATTCCTGAAGACACTCATGGGGGCATGAGGGGAGTCTTAAGGCAACGCTTACTATTTCCCTATAGTCCTTGTGAGCTGGATGGAAAACCTCCATGAGCTGGGCTGGGCCGAGTTGGGCCTGTTACCTGAGATTGCCAATGTTTCTTTTGTAACAATCAGCACTGTGAACCATCTCCTAAATTATTTCACAGCTTTCTGTTATGTCACTTATAGCAAATATAAGTAGACTTCAACTTTTGACTACTAAAATACTAACTTATTTTAAGATTAAGCATTTTGAAACCTTTGGAAAAGCCTGCAGCTTAGCGACCATTCAAAATTACCATGGACTTTGCAAAAGAGCTTTACAACCTTCCAAAATCCACACCCCCTCATGGTCACATGATTGCATTCTGGGCACTTGGCAACCAGGCTATATTTATCGCTGTTTGTGACATAAGATCATGTGACCACAATTTATGTTTTTGCCAGATACTAAGATTTACTTCTGGTTTTTGACTAAAACAGCTCCGTAACAAACAATGGGTCTGTTTAACAACTGCAGTGTTTGCTTAACGACCCACCACAAAAAGGGTTTCATAATCTAGCACGGTCATGTGCTGACCACTTTACGTCCATCATGACTTACAACTGAAATTGCAGGGTCAGTTAATAGACATAAATCAAGGACTACTTTTATTCAGCCTTCCCTTATACATTTAGGAATAAAAAAAAATGCTGATGTTATATTCCCACATGATTATCAGCAGAAAAATAGACAGAGATATTGACAAAACATCACGGAAAGTAACTTAGCATGATGCAAGTTAGTTAACTGCTAGTATCAGTTTATTCTACCTTTAGAAATAGCTAAGAATAAATTAGTGAATCTTTACAATGAGAATATTCTTTACTAATTAAACCCAGAAGAATGAACATGACTCTACCTTATGCCGCTTGGTAGTCTTATTAGAATGGTTACGAACCAAGTGCCTGATAGAGGAAATAAACAAGTTTAGTTCCTGGGTTTTTATTCTGGCATTACCAGAAACTAAATGAAGAATTAAAATATAAAACATACAATAAAAAATAAAATTTGAAAATATAGTAAGCCCAATCAGTTTAAAAATGCCAAAAGCAGTTTATCCCATGACAAAAATAAGCCTGAGACAGAATTAAAGACTGGAAGAAAAGAGGAAAAGGAGCATGGCTAAGTTATTCTCTACTGCAGTTATATTTTTCAGGATCAGCTTTTAGAATTAAGAGTGCTCTTGTGATGGTTCTGTTCCTAGAATCAGAAAGTGGTGTGAGTGGCTTCTGTTCTACTCCTGTTTCCCTGCCGTTTTAGTTTATTTCCCTAGATCAACTACGTTAAAGTGCTGAAAGAAATTATTTGATGTTACAGTGTCATCACTACCCCGGTTACAAAAGTTTTTACATCCTTCTTTCACCTCATAAATAATCCAGGTATGATTTTTTTTTAAACTGGCAAACATCTGCCCATTTCAGTTGTGATCAAGTGCACACCTCTGATAGAAGAGGTGTGCACTTTGAAGTGTTTTTGAATCAATTATTTTATTGGAGATTAAGAGCATCTTATTTCAGTTTTCAATGTGCTTCTTGCTGTTCATTCTGGACAATAATAGCCTAATATCTATTCTCTGGTAATCACCAGGACAGATTATTATATTCCTTTTCAAAAATTTCAGCTAGTCCAAAATAAAAATACTTAACTATTAGCTGATACTGGTCAGTGTAATCAGATGATGCCCGTGATTCAGCAACTGCCCTGGAAAACAATCTGTTTCCAAACTCAGTTTGAAGTGTTGGAGTATAACTTTAAAAACCCTAAATTATTTGGAGGCAAAGTTTCTAAAATAAATTTTCTCATATTTGAAACTACTTAGACCCTCATTTTTAGGCCTTCCCTAAATGCATTCCCCTAAAATAATTTAATTAGGCAGACAGTCTCAGTTTCATATCCTGTCAATAGATGATACCTCTCATAAGGCGGCTTTCCTTTTACCATATTATTGTTTATTTCCCCTCCAGGGGAAAAACATCCTGTATTTTAAGATTTAGATCTAGCTTTGATGTTCTTAAGATTTTTAAATATTTTACATTGTTTCCTTCACTTAGTGTTGCATTTTGTTTATTTTTATTCTTTTTATGTTACTTGCAGCAATGATTTTTTTGGTTGCATGTGGAAATTAAATATACATTTTACCATACGCATTAAATATGTGGAACAACTTGCCTCCAGAAGTTGTAAATGCTCCAACACTGGAAATGTTTAAGAAGAGATTAGATAACCATTTGTCTGAAGTGGTGTAGGGTTTCCTGCCTAAGCATGGAGTTGGACTAGATCTAGAAGAGCTCCAAGGTCCCTTCCAACTCTGTTATTCTATTCTATTCTAAATAAGCTTCAAGCCTTTCTTTTAAACTGAGATTTATCTTTAAAACAACATGAAAGATTTCCCCTCCCTACTATTAGTGCTCATTCAGATAAGTAAAACTGTATTTAGATAAATAATCACACAACAAAAACCTGAGAATTTGCAAATATAAAATTACAAATAAAATCATTCAATCTGGGTTTTTAAAGGAATATGCTTACAACTGTTTGGACAACAAAGCATGAGCAGCTGTAGCCTTCAAGCGAGCAAGATTAACTTTTTCCGAAAGTTCCTCCACAGTCTCAATATCCACATTCTCCTCAGCTTCACTGGATTCACTTCCATTCTATGACAAAGTAATGAAACACAGTAAATTCTATCAAGAAGTCCCAGTCATGTAAACTATTTTATAACTATTAGTATAAGAATCGACAGTTTAAATAACATAATTCTCAATAATTCTCTAATGTATACCAAACTGTTATGGCTATATGCCATTTTTTTAAAATAGCAATAACTACGGTATCAAAAGCCAAGATTTGAGTAACTGAAGATCTAACAAACAAGAGTCATTCACAGTACCAACACAACTATCACAGGATTTACATTGCTGTATTTTAGTGTGAGGCAGCCTTTCAGAGTACTGGTGGAATAATCATAACCAAGAGATCACAATGTTGAAAAAAAAATTCAAAGAAAGAAAAGTGAATGATGGATGTAGACTAATGAAGTTGAAAATATTTAAGCTAATTAGAAGCAGTAATTTTCTGGAGATTGGTAGTTTTATATTGATTTATTTAAGTTGGATTTCCTATATGCTAAAGCACCCATAAAAGCAATTAAAAATGTAACAAAAAGCTTTAATTCTTCCAGTTTTATGAGATGGGGGGAGCTGAACTTTACAGGGACTGTTTCACAGTGGAATTAATTATCCTAGCTAACATACATCTGTTTGAAATTACCCTGGCCCCATTGCATTGTCTTTCCTTCGCCTTTCAAAAACTGAATTATTTTGGAAAGCCTATGGAGGATGAAATGCCATCAGTTATTACTGTTGTTGCTATTTTATTTTAATTACACAATAGGTATTTTACTGTATTTACTATAAGAACCATGGTGGCGCAGTGGTTAGATTGCAATATTGCGGGCTAATTCTACCGACTGACAGACGTTTGATCCTGACCCGTTCAAGGTTGATTCAGCCTTCCATCCTCCTGAGGTCAGTAAAGGAGGACCCAGATTGTTGGGGGCAACATGCTGACTCTGTAAACCACTTAGAAAGGACTGCAAAGCACTATGAAGCAGTATATAAGTCTAAGCGCTATTGCTATATTATTGATTGCCTTTATCTAGTTTTTAATGGAAGTTTAGCCTATCTGCCATCCAACTTTCTTTCCATTTCAGGCCTAGCACCTTTCCTTTATTTTTTCTATGTTAACACTGAAATCTTTTGGGCCACTGGCTATCATCCCAGTTCACCTTTCACGAACGTTAGGTTGTGTGTTCCATCCACCCCTCACCCACCCCCAAGCCCTCTGGTTGGCTTTTGAGGCTGGAGAACTATGAGTTATGAAAAGACTCTCCTTTGTATTTCATATGGACATGGTAGTTGTTCATTTGGATACTTTCTTCCATAGTCAGCTTCAGTCATTCCATTAGTGAATTAGAGAACTCACAAATGAAGAACTGATTACTTGCATCTGTTTGCAGTTCTTTCTGTGGACATTTGGGAATTTTTGCAACTCAGCTCCTCGCTCAATTGGTCTCTTATTCCTTCAGAACTCGTGTTCTCAGAAATGTAATGGTTCAGTGAAGCTGCACCTTGATGCATGGTATGTATAATGTGGGATTCCTGACATATATTCTATAAACTCTTGAACAGGGCTCCATACAGAAATGAATTTCAGAGGCCACAAAGTATTTAAATAGATTCAAGAACTACTAGTAGATTTGAATGATTTACAGTAGGCCGCCAAGGATTTCTGATTTCCAACCTTCTAAGAAAAGCCACAGTTAAAAGACTTATCTCTTTTAAATTAGGATGCAGAAAAGGTTAAGAATGAAATTGCATTTCTGTATGGATATCTTTCAAATGGTCCTAGTATGAATTATGTTATGTTCAACATATTTTGCTTCTCTAGAGACTATTCAATGCCTATCTGTAGATAGATTTCTAGTAAAAACCAATTAGGATGATTGAACAATCAACAGCCTGCTATGAAAAGCTCTTAAGGAAGCCTTTCACATTTTAGCTACCTGTTTGATGGTCACTGGCTGCATTATAGAATTTTACAAGACAATTCAGATTCTTTGGTAGATATTTCTCTTATTACCTGTCACTATTACTTTGGCCTCACCTACTGGCAATCATGAAAAGATCCCTAAAAGGCTCCTCCTTGCTTGGTAGACTAGCTATTTCAGGAAAGCAACTGTTCTAAGAGCTGTCATTATGGTGGAAAGCACTTGAGGCAAAAATGAAACATCCACCACCTTTCCAAGGATCCTTCAAAGTCACGAGTGAAAGGGTTTTAATCCTGCCAATTCGAGATAGCATTCAAATAGTAGCTTTAGGCATTTCAGCAAGACATGTACATATCGGGGGTAATGGTGGAAATAACAATAACTTTGAGAAAGATATTAAAATTGACTGCATTTCCATCTCATCCATACATAATCAACTATCTATTTTTGGGTGCTAAATTTTACCTTGAAGCTGATTCTAATTATATGTACAAAACTAAACTACAGTGATCTTATTAGAAAGACAATGGAAATACTGTAATATCTGAAACCTGATGTTTTTGAGAGCTAAATAACCTTTTCAAATATCAAGCATCATTTTGATTGAAGCTGTTAATTAGTTATCAGATTAGTTTTATATTTTTGAAATTTGTGAATATTTTTTAAGAACTTAAGATACTTACCAATACTTCAACATTTACTGTATCCTCACTTTGATACCCAAATGCTTCATCAACCACCTCATTAGCAGATTCTTCTGTTTTTTCATCTTTTTCAGTATCATCCCGGATAATATCAATAAGAGGTGACGATTTTTTTCTGTGACTCTTGGTTTTCCATGGATTTTGTTTTGTGGATTTTGTTAATTTCTCCGCAAGTTCATCAGCATCTGCGTTGATTTTGTTTTGTACAACTAAAGATGGTCTGGATATTTTGCCGCAAGTTTTACTAATCTTGTGCTCAACTTTCTTATTTTGATTATCTTCTTGTATATCCTTAATACTTTTTTCACTGCTAAAAAAGTTATGGCTACTTTGAAAATCAGTATTTTTTTCATATAAATCTTCGTGAGTACTATCCAGGTATTTATTTCCTAAGGTACTATTTTTATTTTTTCCAATATTCATCTTGGCCTTCTCACTTACTTTTTCTTTATCCTTTTCTTTAGCCACAAAGTCACACTTTTCCTTCATGTTCTGTCTTGGCAATTCTGGATCTTCATTTTTCCATGGATCTAGAGATGGTTTAGTCTTTGTTTGCAGCTTTTCGGTATTGTTTAAGGTTTTTTGGGGTTGAGCTGGTTTTACTGGTTTCCACCAGGACTGTTCAGTAATCAATCCTGCTTTTGTATCTAATGGGTTTTGTTCAGCTTTTTTTGATTCAGTAATTGGATTTTGCGTTGACCTTTCTTGTAATATATTATGGGCAGGAACTGCAACTTCATTACATTTTTCATTAGGATATGGAACTTTATCTAGGGGATCTAGGGCATCTTTGTCTTGATTTTTTTTCTTAATCAGTGCTTCATCTTCTTCACGTTTTTGCTTCTCACTGGTATAGGAGTGGTCTGATTGTATATTAGCTTGTAACATGAGAGAAAAACTTGGTAACTTCAACATTTCAGCATCCCTTTCAATTATTTCTGATATATTCCTGTTACATGTTATTTCTTCGGAATGGAAGTCTGGATTATGCAATGACAGTTTGTTTTCTTTTAATTTACTAATTTCTGAGTCAGTAATTTCTGCTGCTTGTGAACATATTGAATCTTCTTCCAACTTATTGGCACTAAGCTCATTTTTCTTATGTGAAATTTTAATCTCAAGAGATGCAACTTTCTTTGCAATGGAACTTGAATCGTTCTTCTGCCCTGGAAACTGAAGCAAAGCAAAACTGCCTGACTGTAGAGATATTAGATTATTTATATTGCTTGGTAGCCTACTGGCATTACACCTTATTTTACACTGAGAACCTGTTTGATCAGAATTGTTTTTTATTCCAGAAGGAGAAATTCTCAGAGTCAAAGTACCAACTGGGGACACAGAACCTGAAGAATTAACAGATGTTACTTGAGTTACTGAAGCAGAATGCACAGCTGTAGTTCTCATGTCCTGCAATGTCCAATTTGTGACAGGGGATTCTGAAGCAGCGGAAGTGCCCTCAATGATAGAAGACATAAGTATAGTAGAAGGAGGCATAGGCAACAGAGAATTAGTACCATTAGATGATACTGTGAAAACCGAAGGGGACTTATTGGTAGGGGAAACAGGCATAGAATAGGGTAAGGATGATGAAATTGCAGCTGTAGAAGGTACAAGTGTAGTAGAAGAGGTTGTGGGCAACAAAGGAATTTCAGTAGAAGAGGTCAAGGACAAAAGTGAAGATGTTTCAGCAGAGGGGGATAAAGTTAAAGCATTAGAGGACACGGAGAGCACTAAAGAAGACTCGGTGGTAGGAGTTTGTGATAATAGTGCAGTGGTTGTGCTTGATGTCCCAGGTAAAACAGAAGCGTTCTCTACAGTTGAGAATTCAGACAAAACTGAAGAAGATGTAGACAGAATGGAAGTTGCATTAGTGGTCGTCACCGATGGAACAGCAGAAGCTTGACATGCGGCTATTTCAGGAAGCTGAGAAGGCTCAGGAAGTCGGATTCCTACCACAGAGCCTATAATAAACAAATTTTTAAAATATTATTTCCTGCTAAATACTTATTCCATCATCCAACATAAGAATTATTTTTTAATGCCATATCAAATCCAAGGCAGAAATAAACAAATCCTGCTCAGATATCTTCCCACAACTTTTTTTAGGTGGTCATTTTACATTCACACAACCAGATGTTGTACTTGCACAGGTCACTGTTTGGAATGGTCCTTCATGAGCTGCTTTTTGCAGAAAGTGAAGCCAATCTCACTGAGTATTTTCAATGTAGTGCCTCTTGGCTTTTACTTCAATTCCTTAAATCAGAGATTCTCAAACTTTCTCAGTTCATGGCACTGTTAGTGTCTCAGTAATTTTTTTCATGGCACCCCTATGCCAAATCTGTGAACTTATTTAATTTTTCATTTATTTATTTTGTGGATGTTTTTATTGTTTTAATTTTTTATATGTTTTTTTAAGTTTAGAATTGTATGCTGCCCAGAGCCACTCAGTTGAGTTGGATGGCTATAAAAATTGAATAAATAAAATAAACTACCTTGAGTTAGTAATTCGAGAGTGTTTGACAGATTTCCAGTATTGTTATATTTCCCTTAAAAAGTCTGAAATACTGCATGGCATCCTTGTGCACAGTTTGGGAACTATGGCCTTAAATCACAGCAGATATCCTTAATGATAGGCAAAAGTACATTGACTGAGAAGGGATAAAATTCATTTCAAACAAAACTGGACAGAACTGCCTAGTTACAAAACATAGCTCTTAAGAACTTGTATTCAACCCATAATGCTAAAAAATCATAGATAACTATATTAGAGACTTTTAAACTGTTATATTTTTGTGACTTTAGGCTATTAACCGAAATAGAAGCATTCACAGTATAACTTTGACCAAAATAATGAAATCATTAAAAACATCACCAAAAGAGAATCCCTGTAATAATTAACACTTTGATAGTAACCCTATTAAGTAGTTAATATAAATTAAAAGTGCCCTTTTGAAAGACAGTAGACACAGCTCAAATAGAAGAACCACCAACTTAAGTCTGGCTAAGGTAAGTCAGCAAATGTATTCATGAAGAGAATGGTTTCAAATGAAAAGAATGTTGTTTGGCATCTTTTTGAATAACTCCATATATTCAAGCTAGAAAGCTAATGTATAGAAGTGTCTAAAGGAGTGGAAGAAAGACCATATTCCATTAATGGGAAGCAATGATACAATTCAAGGGGAAAAGAGATATTCAACTGCAAGGCCATATATTGTAAATATTCTTTGGATGGCCCGAGACAAAATAACCTTCTAGATGTTAATGGCACAATTATTAGAATATTCTTCTGGAGATGTATCTATCACTTACGCTCATAACTTTAAAATGGTTCACAGCTATTACTGAATTCTTCCAGTATGATTTTGACTACTTACCGTGCCAAAATATCATTTCAAATATCATGACCCCTGAACACTGTACTCATAAAAAAAACACCCAACTTGTGTTTCTATGTTAACATGTTAATGTTATTTCTTTTGCACTAATACAAATTACACTAAAGGTGTGTATTTACCTTCTAGTAACAAATAATATAAATACTGAATGGGGGAAAATATTCTGAGAAGATCAGAAATAAATTAATCAAAACTAAAATTTCCAATCTAGATGGTGGGCACAATTCAGCAAATCCTGAGGAAAATAAAATTTGTGAACACAGCAGAAGCATATGTTCCCTTTCAGGTGAGCTCTAAAAATAGAAGGGGGATAGCTCCCTTTTGCAGTGGTTTTGCTTCCCAATTTGACTCCTGCCTTTAAGAGCGGTTCCCTGATTTAGAGAAGGGTTGATACAACATTAGCAAAATATTTGCTGTATTCTGTACCTGGATTACGGAGCATAATTGGCTGTAAACTGGACTGTGCTTCTGAAGTTTGAAGTTGATGCAAGGGAACAAGTTGGATAATCTGGCCATTGGGGTGTCGGTAGAGATTGACAGCACCTGGATGTCTCAAAGGTTGTAAAACTACTCTTTTGCCGGAAGCAAGTTGCATATTTTGTGAAGGTCGCAAAGTAGAAGAACACTGCTGTACTGGAATCAAAATAAATCGGGTTCCCATACGATACTCTGCTCCACGAGGCAAACCTGGAGGACTTGTAGCACCTGTATTATTGAGAACAAAAATTCTTTTTAGCCAATTCTTACTACTCAAGTAAGATTTGCAGACTATTACATAAAGTTGAGTTGCAAATTTTTGCTGTAACTAGTGCTTCCCAAAGTAGAGCAAGAAAAAACTTTAGATCACTTTTTTCATTTCAGGGGATTTAAAGGGACAAGAAAGATTCCATGTCTTTATTCCCTCTCCTGATGAAAACAGAATACATAGCTGGAAGAAGAAAACTCATTATTACCAAACCTAAAGTATATAAAGGTGTATAATAGTACAGTTATATTAATAACATTAAGAACCAGACATTACTATTAGAAAAAAGAAAGTGTAGTTCATTGGTATGGCAATATCTGGAGACAACATAATTGATGAAAAACAACATGAAAAAAATATCAAAATACTGTGATTTTCAAATTGAGATTAAAACATTATAGAGGGGAAAAATAAATTTTCATCCCAATTATAATTAGTAAAATACTAATACTCCAACTTTGTAAATTATGACGTGCTACTTCTGCAGACTACCCTATTTGGAACAGTGCCTACATGATGGCAATATGTCCATGTGTCCTTGGCTAGGAACTGATAATATTAATAACAATAAAACCAACAAAAATTAGAAACAACACAAAATGTGTGTGTAACTGTCTTTAAAGCCACTGGACTGGAAATTCAAGTTGTGCCTTGGAGAAAAAAACAGCTAACTAATATTGCACCACTCTAATGGCAAATGTTCCCAAATATTTCCAAGAAAAATGCAGACTTCTCCATGTAGTTGTTATCAAAACTGAAGAGTGACTTTGAAAGCATGTGCATGCTGGTTGTGCAAGTCAAGCAGCACACATGCTGGCCCACTGCTCGTACGGCCCAGTTTCAAACAGCCCAGTCTGGTAGTAGATCGCAGCCTGGGGGTGGGGACCCCTGCTCTACCTCATCACAGGTTGGCTGGCAATGCAAAGATTATATCAAAACAAACATCCGTAGCAAGAAGTGACAATAGATAGAAGTTTTACCCTGTTTTTGATTTGACGAAGGGCTTTTTTGAATTCCTGAGGGTCCAGTGGGTTGAACACAGCTAACTGATGAAGTTGGTGAAGTCACAGTGAGTGGGATTACAGATGTGGACGTAGAAACTGGAATTGAAGACTGACCAAAAGGCATGCTTGTAACTGGCTTTATTATTTCCATAGCATCCGTGGCTGAGGATATATTTATTTCTTGTTTTCCAACTGTATTTGTACAAGCAATGTCAGGAAGATTGTTATTCTGCAAAGGGCTGGAAATTGGTACAGGAAGTGATGCCACAGAAGTTATAGCAGTTGTAGTAACAGCTGTGGTTGAACTAGCAGAAGGCGAGATAGATTTGGTATTAGATTTCTGTGGTCCTGTCAGAGATTGAGATGATCCAGTTTCAGAAGCCTTCTTCTGTAGACCTCCAACTGTATTTAGAGAGGTCAACTGATTGGTCATACCATCTAATAATGGCCGAGGAGCTGAAAAGAAAGATTTTCAAAGTCAATATATTAATATTTTTATTTTATATTTTCTACATGTATAGATAACAGCGATCGATTCTGGTTGCATTTTCTTACTAAAAGAGGTCAAGTATAGAAGAAACTCTCTTATCGTGTCCATGTCTTAAAAGCTTCAGTTATGAATCCATGCAAGGACAACAGATATAAAAATGGCTACATGCAAGCAAAAACTAATTTTAAATAGTTTAAAGTATTTCATAGTTGTCATTTCTCTGTTTCCTTACATGAAGTTTAATAGTAATGACAAAGTTGGGGACAAATCACAGAAAAATAAAAAATCACGAAGTATTTCCCAATATTTTATTTTTGAATAACACCTAAAATAAAATCTATTGTTAAAAAAAATGAAACCCAGTTTAACAAGGCATGGGCAGAAGCAGTCTCTTAGTCCCAAAAGTGTTTTTTCTAAAAGGCAACTGGACTTTCTTGATTTTTGTTTTCTTTGAAAATGTTTAAAACAAACATTTCCATCCAAGAATCTTCTTTGATCATTCGAAAGTTCTTCATTTCCACCCTCAGGCTGTCCATCGTCTTCGTTTTTAATTTAACAGTATATCAGAATCAATGGCATTATGCAACATGATAGAACAAAGCACTCTTCGTTTTTCATTCATCCATTCATTTCTTTTACAATACAATGGGGGGAAAAATCAACCTACCTATCTGTCTCTGTGATGATACACGAGCAGTGGAGACTGATGTAGTATCGGTAGAAAATGGAGTTTTGGATGTTTCTGATGGGGACACTTCAGTTGGCAGTGATTCAGAAACAGCAAGTTTATTACTGGGTGCTATCTTGAGGATCATTGTTGAGAGATCAAACATGGTTGATTGCAGTCTACCCGTAAGATAAGCTGCTAGATGACTGGCTGGATGCAATGCTCCCATCTGTCCCAAAAGAAGTTTGGCTTGAGGAGAATTTTTACCATTAACCTGAAATAAAAAAAGGCAAAATGCCACACCTGCTACCACAGCATGGTTCAATAGAGTCTAGAACATAGATGCTGATTTAATTTGCACTTAATGCAATAGAATAGTAGTTTCTAAAACAAAAAAAAAGCTGAAATCAATTCCACTGAACAACTTCTAAAATTTATTTCAATTTAAAAAGCAATTTATAGCACCACATGAATTACTGCTGCTTGGAAACATATTCTTAACCCATCTTATTCTAAATAAAGTATTTTCATGCTTCACAGCCTGGTCATGTTTTACTTTTTTTAAAAAAATTCCAATGGGAAAACCTTCACTTAATAAAATATTAAACAATAAGTATTAAAACTCTTTCCTTATTCAGAAGTCTATGGATCAGTTATAGGTAGTACTCAACTTACGATTAGTCGCTTAGCAACCGTTAGACGTCACAATGGAACTCCCTGGGGATACTTATGACCCAGATTTTGAGATTCCAGCAGTTCCCACTCCCACAATCACATGACTACACTTTCAGCACTCGGCAAACGGAGCTGCATTTACAGCCCTCTGCAGCATTCCATGGTCACTGCATTTCAAGACAATTTTGCCAAAAACTAGCATTTACTTCCAATTTTTGGCAAAACCATGTCAGTAATGAACCACGAGTTCCCTTAACAACCACAGTGTTCACTTAATAAACAAAGCAAAAAAGTTAATAAAATGGGCCAGTCATGTGGGTGACCTGATTTATGACATCACAACGGCGATGGGCAGCTCCATTATACTCGTAAGTTGAAGACTACCTGTACTTGAACAAATTTTCTTCTGCTTGATAAATGAAGAATTTCTAGGCTAACTGTTTACCCTTCCTGTTAGCTGAAGAAGCATAAATAAACTTAGTTTTTGACTTGAGTGTTTGAACACACTGCCTTCTTCTTTAGTAACATGGCCAAGATTAGGACAAAAAGAGGTTAAAGTCAGCAGTCAATATTAATAGGCAAGAAATTAGAAAGAAAACTCATCTGTTTATAATGTGGTAAGAGTATCTGCAAGGAAAAAAATCAACTAATTTCAAGTAATCAGAGTTGAGACTCTGCAAATAAGATCAGATATCCTATTCTTCCTATTCTGTTCCTCTCCACTTAAGAATTACTAACAAATATTAGGGCTGGAGGTGGAATTCTATACACTGAAATCCAAACTGTCCCAGAAGAATCCCCTACCTGAATCGAACCTGAGGGATTCAAGTCATATTTGCATGTGTTAGCAATCAGCTTTCCTGCAGAAGAAAGTCCTGCATAGAAGGGTAAACCTTTCTTCCTCTGTTCCTGTAATTTCTCAGGGTTTGTTAATTTTTCTGTTCTTTTGCACGGTGACAATCCAGCATTAGGTGACTCAACAACGACAGGAGGGCTTTGGTTCTTGTTCTGACATGGTGGCATGGAGATTTTCACTCGCGAAGAATAGATAGGAGTGTGCTTTTCATCCCAGGTTTTGCTTTCAGATTCTAGCTCAATAATAAAATGCCCTACTTTGAGCGATTTAGGCATCTTATTTCTGATATGCTGTGATAAGATATTCAAGATCTCTTTGCGATCCTCCTCCCAGTTGCAATCAGAAATAATCTCAATTAGTTTGTTTTTGCCATCTGGAGTAATACGATGTACATAAGAAGTAGATGGATCCCCAGCACTACAGGAAAACCACCAGCTTTTCTCTAGGAAAGATTGGAAAAGGGTTTCTGAAATATTGTAACTTTACAATTTGCAATCTAAGTTGGACTTGTTCTGTTATTTTCGTCAACATGAAAAAAATCACAAGGGGAAATACCAAAAGAAACAGATATTAGTAAACAGTATCATACTTTATTAACAATAAAACTATAATATTTAGGCATATGCTAAACATGTTTGAATTTTATATTGGCTATATATTTATTAATACACTGAGATAACAAATCTTAGAAAATGTATGCTATAAAATGATCAATCTAGTAAAAATCATACTTTTTGCTAACCTAATTTTCTGTCAACATTTCTTATTATTCTTATTGCTCATATTTTATCATACCAATATTTTATATATATATATTTTTATATATATTTTTAAGAACATCAGTAAAAAATATAACCACACATATACAACGACACAATGAGG
>JANHFL010006009.1:5396-17581 GCA_032468155.1 Oxyrhabdium leporinum
GGAAAAAGAAAAAGAAAAAGGAAGGAAGGAAGGAAGGAAGGAAGGAAGGAAGGAAGGAAGGAAGGAAGGTTGGAAGGTTGGTTTGACACGCCTGGTCTAAAGCAAGTCATGATGTAAGCAGCAATTTAAAACTGGAAAACAAATTAAAAGTGAAGAATAGCTCAAGCGCACATATTTCCAGTTTTAGCTAACCTGGAGATGGATTTGCTCCAAGAATTCCTGAACAGAATTAGGCTTGGTCATTTTACTTTTCTTATGTGGTTTTATTTTTCTGGGTGCAGATTCCTCTTCTGTAATCAGGTCCACGTAAATAAATTTGAAGTTTCCGACCTTGTTGTTTAGTAGTCCAGTCCACATGCCCATTGGGGTTTTACAGATGATGTCAATTATATCTCCTTTCTATAAGAAGACCAAGATGAAAATAGAATATAAAACAAAGAATAACGTTAAAAAGTAACAGATGATTGTTCATTAATATGGCTGAGCTTTAAAGGCAAGTGAACAGGCAATTCAATACTTAATATACATTTTCTATTTTTAAGTAGATCTGCCACCAACCAACCAAACCAACAGGGAGATGGGCAGTTAAGAAATAGGACAGATAGATGATAGAGAGAGAGAGACAGAGAGACAGAGAGAGAGACAGAGAGACAGAGACAGAGACAGAGACAGACGATATATATTTTCATTTTAAAATGTATTCTGAAAGTTCAACATAATTAAAGCACAAAAGCATGGATAACTACAAAATTCATAATTCAATATAAATTAATAAATTAACTGAAAAGAACATAGACCCTGAATTTTAAAAACACCAGGAAGCTTAACTTCTAGAGGATAGCATCCTCTGCATGAAAATTATAGCATTTCATGCAGTGGAAAGACCACAGCTAAAAAAAAACCCAACCCACTACAAGCTTTGCATTTTCCATAGTCAACATTAGTAATACAATGCACAACTCACAGTAGTGCAACATTTGAATTAACTGCCTGCAAAATAAAGTGCATAATATACAGCCTACTCACCCACATCAACTTTAACTTTCCCAGTGCAAAAGAATTGAACAACAATCTAAGCAGTAACTTACCACACAGGCAGGCATTCAAGTATGAATACCAGTCTTTTCCTTTGCTATCAACATTTCACTCCTACATCATCCATTCACATCAAGCCAATTGAAATATAATTATAATGCTATTATGAGGGTTAGATTATTTAGGGGGGAAAAGAAGTCACAGAAACACTAGTTCAAGTGCAGTGTTTGAAATAGATGAAACACTGGAAAAACTCAGATTTATAAAATTTTGGATCAACTTGGCAAAACTTTAGAAGTACACATTTTGATTCAAGGTGGAAACATCTGAGTGGCTGCTTCAAGGTCAAAATAATTTGTACAACCCTAGATAGGTGAGAAAAGACATTGTACATGGAATTGTCATCTCCATGTACAATTAAAAATAGTTTTGAATGGAGTCCAAAGTAGTTGAGTTAGCACATTATATTGGTTTTGACTTGATCCAAGACATGTAGTTTATCCCATACTTGAAAACACTTGCATTAAATTATTACACTTTTGGAGTCCCTGGGAGTTTTCCCTTCAGCCAGTTTCATATCACTGATACGTTTAGGGGAAAAAAGTAATTTAGACAGAAGTCTCTTTTCCCCCAGGTTAAAATTATTATTTTGTTATTCCTAATCAGGAGTGAAACTCTTAATCACACTTTCCTTTGCTGGTGACACAAACACAAGCTGTAGGTGAAGTAATATTACATAGCAGTGTGTTTGGAATCATCTGTGAACAGATACTAGTAAAGAAACTACAACAGAATTAGTAAATAGATCTATAAAAGCTTAAAGTACAAAGTCATTAATATATGTATATAATGAAGAAATCTTGCCTTGATTTTTAGAGAGTCTGAATCATAAGGACTGGGAGTGAAGTCTGTGTGTACTCTGGCTCTGCCACAGAATGGTCCAACATAACTAATTTCTTCATCAAACTTTAGACTGTCTCTGTTGCTTGTTCCATCTGAACAACAAGTTATACCACCTGGAAGCAATAAAAATGATTAATTTTTGCATAATGTCTAAGATGGGTACCATGTGAAATCAAACTACTCCACAGAAAATCCTGAAGAGATAGAATTATACATAAACATCTCTACTACAGATAGAGTCAGCCTATTTTGGGGGTAAGGTGAGGGAGATGCCTACTGTAGAGACAGTCTGCAAGTTCTATTCCTGTCTCTATATGCCACATGTTTACTATGATATCACCAATGTTAATATTCGTCTGTCAAGCCAGTAAGGTTTTTTTTTACAATGAATAGGAGATCCTGGGTTTTTTTTCAATTCAGATAATTTGAATGCTTCAAGAAAGTGAGTATAATTTACTAAAATTAGCATTGGAATAGTTCTATTGAATTTATGAGACTTAGTACTACTTAAGTTTGGCTAGACTATTTCCCATAATTTATTCATGCATATTTCAGACTAATTATTTCTGAGGCTGTGTTAATAGATGAACAATGTGGCCCTCAAACTCCACAAATAAAAAACACAAATATCATTAAAATGATCAAAGTCTGAATTGGCAAAAAATGATGTGAGGACTAGAGTGTAGATTTTCCTCAAGTCTGAAAACTAATGATATATATTTTAAATATATTATTTAAGCAAATCAACCATTGAATATTTCTTCTAAATTCAGGCATCTGGGAGCAAATTTTTACTGTATATGTTACTGAATATACTTTTAGACAAAAGGATTTGGCTGTGCTGCAGGATGTAAGTTTTAGTTTCAAAGGTTCTATTTTTGGTCTTGCTTTAGCACATTTAAATAAACACTGTAATATTCCACTCAAATGCTCTTTTGATAGCATTGATACTGTGAATATATTTTCTCCAAAACAGCATACATAACAAGCAAATAATTATATCGAATAAGTTTGCTTAAATATATCTGGGAGAAGTCTAAATAGACTTGTTAGATCATGATATTTCTGAAAACTTTACAAGGAAATGAAGTTGGGCAATATAATTAAATTCAGAAGTACAGCAATGATAAATTAAACCTATGCTTTCTTTTGTGACAACAGGATTTTAAAAGAAACTAGATCACCCATTGGGACATCCTACTTTCCATATATAATATCGGCTGGCACTGTTTCCCCTCTTCTCACAACACTCAGGAGAAACTTGTTGAAGCCGCCTCCTTGGTTGACATGCTGAACTGCCTACCCATTTGCTTGGGATAGGGGGAAGAAAAGGATGAATGGACCATCCTTGCTCCTCATCCTGGCATATCTCCATATATCCCTTGACTGCTGGTGCCCCTCAGTCAATCCTAACTTGCCAGCAGACATCTGAGATACTCCCTTGTCCTTCCCTTGCTGCACACTGCTGTTAAGCTATTTTAAGTTTTGGCCTTAGTTCCAGAACAATCAATCAGCACTTGCCCATTGGGCCTTGCTACCAGCCAATTGGGTGAGGGATCAGAGGGAGATAACAAATAGGGTGGGAATATGTTTCTCCTAACTTCTCTTATGCCATGCAACCTACAGATTTATGGGAAGTGTAGTATAGTAGTTTTAGTATAGCACTAAAGTGGTTACAACTTTGCCAAACTTTAATAGGAGTAGTCTAATGTGCTCTCCATTTTGGATGCATTCTGTAAAGTAGCCAATTTCAGGTACCTTGGTTCAACAATTGTTATCCTGTGTTGCATAGTTTTGCATAATTGAAGGTTACCAATAGACGAACAGACATGAGAGTTTTAATAGCATAAGGATGTTAAATGCATCTGGTTACAGTGAACCTTGTTCTGAATTAAACCCAAATAGGGAAATTAAATTCATCCAAGAAGCATATTGGACAAATGTCACCATGCGCTAGCATTACATATATACAGTTATAAGATACCTCATAATGTTTAATAATGAGATGAAATACAAACATTTACGCAAACTTTATGGTGGTTTAATTCTTCAGTATCCAATTTCATAATATTAATACAATGCAGCCCCTCTTTTCATTTGTAACCTTTCAATGATTTCTTAGAACTGTTTTACTCTGTCTTTTTTTTTAATTGCAGAAAACCCACTAAGGAGAGAAATATGTTTAGAAGCCCTAGAAATTCAACTTCTTGGAAGTATTCACATGGTTGATTTCAAGATATGTTTAGTAATGTGATGCACTAGAGATGCAAAAAGAGAGATGTAAAAACATTCCATGCATTAACTATGGTTGATTTTGGTTTAATTGTTTGGCCTAGACACACATAGGACACTTAATCTAGACACAACAAATGCTTTTGGGGAAGGAGAAAATAGCGACAAGAGTATTGGTAGGAGGAGGCATGGTGGTAACAGCTGGATACCCATAAAATTGGGAAATGGGCGGACTGATTGTATAGCCTACACTTGAAGCCCAGAACACCAACAGCGATGATGGCTAAAAGACAGAGAAAGAAAGGAGCTGGGAAGATTGGAGAGGTGGGTGGGACAGATGGGTATGCTATGCTTAAAAGCTATGGTATCAGCAATAGTCTAAAGTAAGATAGGGAAAAGGTATTGCTGGCACAGAAAAGAGGGAGGAACAAGGTGAATCCACCTTGCCCAACTTATCCCACATTTTGTTTTATCCACAGCTCAAAAGAAACTGAATGGTCTGGATTTCAGGTCTGCCAACCTTTACAGTGCAATAGAATTCCAAAATACAAAGGGTGTATTTTTTTTCCATCTGAAATAAAGTACATTTTCTGTTTCATGCAAACCTTAGAGCTCCCTATTAAAATTATTAGAAAGATAAACATCTGCAAAATATTATCCTGTATTTGAGCACTTCAACTGGCAGAAACCATGTTTATTTGAAAATATGATTGACTTAGACCTAGAGCATGAAAATTGAACTGGTATATCAGTGAACCGTTCTGCTTTAGAACAAAGAATTATTTGGGTTTCTTTTTTAAACATAAAAGGCAATTCTATGAGACAGAATGACAGCATAAAGGGTTATATAAGAATTTCTCATTAAAATATATCTTAGTAAAATATCTACCAGTTTTCGCTATTTGACCATTGAATCCCACCACACAATAGCTCTTTCATAATTTTTATGTGTACTGACAATCAGACAGAACAAGTCCTAACATGTACCTTTTATTGATATAATGAAAGAAAAAGAATTTTAGATACCATACTCATGACTAGACTTCACCCCCCAGAGTAGTAGAGCTCACTTCCAATAAAATTTATAACGATTTGGCTATTTAGTTGAATTTATATTTCTGCCCACATAATATTTCATGGCCAAGTAACCAGGAAGAATCAGCAAGGTTTCTGTTCTTCAAATGCTTCATTTTATTTTCTCCAAATGTGCTTTGCTATATTGTGGCCAAAAGTTCGTGTTTCATCAATCAAAAGCACTTTGTTCCCAAACATTTCAAACTAATTCAGACATACTTTAGACAATGACTTTTTTAATGTAATTGAGTAAAGATTATATTCTGACAACTCTTACATGCAGAATATTGCTGTATAATATTGTATTGCAGAGGATTGGACAACAACTTCAGCGTCAGCTAAAATTTTGAGGAGCTCATTTGCAGATCTGTGGGTTCTGAATTGCCAATTTAGCCATTTTTGCAGAGATTTCTTGGTCTTCTGAATCTTGCCAAGTTTCATATAACCCCAATTTCTTAACAGTGTTTCTCAATGTTGAAATAGCTACCTGGAAACCTTTTACAAGTAATCCTCAACTTTACAGTATAGCTGTTCATTTAGCAACTGTTTGAAGGTACAACTAGACTGAAAAGTGACTTATGGCCAATCCTTGCATTTATGTTTGTTGCAGCATCCCCATGGTTACATGGTCAAAATTCAGATTCTTGGCAACAGACATGCATTTATGATGGTTGCATCATCATGGGATCATATGATTACCACCCTTCCTAGCAAGCTTTCAAGGAACAAATTCAATGGTGCTGGATTCAATTAATGAATCCATGATTCACTTAACAGCTGTAATGATTCACTTAATAATCATAGCAAATATGGTTGTAAAATTGGGCATGACTTAGTTAATAAACTGCCTTGCTTAGCAATGGAAATTCTGGTCACAATTCTGGCTGCAAATTGAGGACTACTGTACGGTTTCTTTTAATGTCCTTTATATCCTATATATGCTTTGTAAGAACACAGTGCTTCATGTTCAGACACAACTTAGAGATTATGCATTTTCTCACCTTTGAAACTATCTTCCCCTGGCTAATTGTAGGTCTAATAAATCAATCATCTTTTGTGATATTAATACTTTACACTGTTGTAAAAAAAAAATAGTAGTGAATCACTTTGAAGAATTTCGAAAGAACTACATTTGTCATATTCATTTTTTATTGTGAATCTGCAATATGCATACAAAAATAGCAAGTATGCATTGATATTTTATTATTATTACGCAGAGAGTATACACACTTTTTTTATTTATAGATTGCCTGGAGGACATAACTTGGAAAAGACTGGAATATTTACTTCTAGAATTCTCTACCAGGCTGATCATTCTGGACTAGAAAAGGACTGTGTTATTTGAATAAGTTTAACATTTTCAGTCAGTTACACATGCACATGTACTTTTTATATAACTATTTTTTACTTACTTGACGAACTTTGGCCGCTATTAAGACTATACAGGCTGTCCATGGAGTCACTTGCCTTTATAGAAGCTGTGATTGATTCTCCTCCAAGGTCACTGTCCCTATTTGAGGTAGAAAAACTTTTTCCCCCTTCATTCTTGAGAACCAAAGAGAGAGAGAACATTTTTTTTCTTTCATGTTGCTCTTCATTATACAATATCCACTTTTTAACTTAAGGCATTTTTATTAATTAATGGCTTTCAGACAAGGAAGCATTATAATAGCAAAACTTTACATAGTCATTACATACCATTTGATAAATAATTGTGTAACAATAGCTTCGCAAGAACTTTGAACAATGTCATTTACTATTACTAACAGCTCTATTACTAACTCCTAAATAAACCTGACTCATTTTTTCTTTTTCTTAAATCTTAAAACAAATTTGTTTCTATGCATGAAAGTCTTGGTATACTTAAAATTTTCTATTGGAAATCATTGAATATAGCCGTACTTTATTGTTCCCACAATATGCTGCATGAAGGACTTGTGAACATGCATTT
The DNA here is from genome assembly GCA_032468155.1 of Oxyrhabdium leporinum. Taxonomy (NCBI): domain Eukaryota; kingdom Metazoa; phylum Chordata; class Lepidosauria; order Squamata; family Cyclocoridae; genus Oxyrhabdium; species Oxyrhabdium leporinum. The sequence continues at coordinate 12,592 of JANHFL010006009.1, forward strand.
TACTCACAGAGGGAACTTGGGTGTATTGTTTTCTGTCCTTTGAATAAAAATCACTAGCATTGTTTTCTTTCTCAGGACATCATTGTGGCAGTTCCTGAAACAATTTCTTTCTTCAGTCCTTCACAATGCATTTTTAGAAGTGGGTTATATTTATATATTTTGTGATACATATCTTTGCTTTAATGAATATTCAGTCTATTGAACAACATTTCATTGAACGTATTTTAAAGCTAACATGTTTGTTTGTGTATGCCTAATATCTATTTCAAATGTTAATTTGAACAAAGATATGGTTCATATTATATGCATATGTTGCTGAATAAATATTAGACAATTCTATAATTACCTCATAAGAGGAATAAGTAAATCAACATAGAATTCTTCTGAATATGTTCTATATACATTTTTGTGCTCTCCGAAAATATTCTAAATTCATACATTACAAATATAACAAATAAGAAGGCTGCTTTTACAAATATTTCCATGAAAGGAATTCCAATGCAAATTTACCTTCAGAATATAAAAAAGTGTGAGACTCTGGAGAAGCAGGAACAGAGGCAAGGAAAGTCTTAAGCACCTCTTTCTGTTTCTCCATCTGTTATATCACTAGTTTTTTGCTGCATGTCTTTCCAACATGATGTCCTTACGCAGAACCTCCTGAATATTCATTAAGCTGTGAATATGAGCTATCTGATTTCTGGAAAAAAAGTTACTTATATTTGAAAATTTGAAGTCTGAAATTGGTCTTTTGGGATAACCTGAATAGGAAGGAGCTATGTTTTTTCTGTTTTATCTTTGGAGAAAGGAATGCTCTGAGAGGAAGTTATGGTTTGCACAAATAACAAATTTTTGCCATACCCTCATATATGGGAAGAACCAAACACATTTTGTCATGGAAAACCAGAAATGTTTTATTGTTGCATGGCTATGGTGTGAGAGTATCTATGGAATATAAATAGAGGAACATGCCTACAAGGATCTAAGATTTGGTCAATGAGTTATCCATGGAAGGGGGTTTTTGCTTTTTAAAATTTTGCCCAATGGAAGGCATTTATCAAAAGGTTAATTTTAGCTAATGACATACCCAGTACTTAGCAGCAAAAAACTTAGAATTCAGGCACATTATATTAAACCTTAAATTTATTTCATGTACCATATACTTAGATATGAAAACTGCAAGTTTGCAAGCAAGCCACAATAAAATAATGATTAAAATAAAGTGTGTTTTCTGTCTTCTTCTTGCTTCATCTTTTTAGTGCATTTTTGTTTCAGTCTTTCTGAGTAGATGGTGTACCATAATTGTAAATATATGTGATTTGCATTAGACTCATAGTTGCTGTACTTGGCTAATGCTCATTTTACAGAAAGATAAAATTATAAATTATATAAATTTTCCAAGAACTTGCATAGAAAGAAAAAAAAATGGAGCCTGAGTGTCAGGGTGCAAAACATTAAATAAAAAAAAGTTTACCATTTCCTCTGAAAGCGCCCTAATGTACTTTTTACCCATCTTTTTCTTCATAGTCATAGAAATGGCTCGCATCTTTTTTCCAATGCTTCCTCCATTGTTGGGTTTGTTTTGTCTCAATTCTGTGCTATCACATGTGGCATATACTTCATCTAGCTATTTAAAAAGAGGGCAAGAAAGAAAACTTTTAATAATTATACACACACAGACACACACACATTATATCTATATAGAACTGGTTGTATAGAGTGAATTGAAGCAGATCACTCATATGTGTCATAAGGATTCACATGACTAGCTATTGTTTTCCAGTGCAAATTGTAAGCTCTATTCAGGTAATATATTTGCCTGAGGGTTCAGTGAACCATACTTCCCCTCTCTAAATTATGCTATGACACAGCCAACTATCCATAAATAATTGCAGTTGTCTGCAGTTGGAATTGTATATACATGCAGATTTCCACATGAACCAGAATCCTGTAATCTGAAGCTTTCCATTGCAATCAGTTACGTTGTATTTGTGAATGATGTGTTTATTCAGTGATGTCATAATGAAAATAATTTGCTCTATTCTACATAGCAACATATCACCTGAAATAGAGCTCCACTTCTCTCATAGCAAAAGTTCCATCAGTAAGAATCTACAAATGCAATCACAACTTTTCTACTAAAAAATAAATGTTTTGCTTCAGTGAGAGAAGAATGTAAAAGGGTTTGCCAAAAGAAGTATTAAAATCTTCATAATTCCAGAGTAACGACAGAGCCTGCAAGAGAAATATAATGCATGGCATTTGGTACAAGAGATTTGTTATTACATAAAACCTTCTTTTCACTTCTTTAGGGGGCTTTGAGCATTTTAAAAACAGAAGATTTTGACTTCTCCCACTGGAAGAGGAGTAAATATGGCAGAGTAGTAAAATGAACCAAGATATGGTGGTTTTGTTAACATTCTTAGATCATGCATGACTGTAGCATTTTAAGATCTGCAAAACAGCAAGCTCTAGTATAATTAATTAATAATACCACAGGCCTTTTGATCTTAATGCACTCTGGTTTAACAAGTTGAATTTTGATTATGGATAAGGTAGAGTGGAGGGTTATTGTTTTTCCACAACTAAACACTGGGAAAAAAAATACTTTTCTCTTTTTAGAAGTCATAAACTTTAAATCAAATGGAGCTAAGTTGATTATTGTACAAAATATGTTTTCCATTATACGTTGAAAAGTCAAAGGGATGTGATGTAAATGAACTAGACTGCACAGTATACAAACCTCAGATGAATCATTTGGTTTTGATGTTGAGTGATGTCTGTGATGGTCAAATTTTCCAAAGCTGCTTGACCTCTATAAAAAGGAAATAAATGTTTATAGATACTGGATGCTGTTGTTATCTTTAAAACTGATTCAGTATAATCTGGAAAAATTATTTGTCATATATTCAGGGATGACTAGCAAAAAATATCTTAGATAAAGCAAGCAGACTTTTGCAGGACAGAAATTATTAGTTGCAAATACTTTAATTTTGGGTGCAAATTGCCGAACAAGTAATTTCAATCATATTCACTAAATGAACTAGCATACTGTATTGTGAGGCTATATTAACCATGTGAATTATGCAATTAATAACAACAATATTGTTGTGTAGCATCCAGATTCACTTTTGGCGAAATGGGTGGCTATACAAATTTCATAAGTAAACAAATCACACATTCACCTTATTGCCAAACATTGTTTAGGTCAATAAAGATAATCAAAATAATAGTGATTTTAAAGTAAAAATTATATATTTATTACTTATATAATGAAAATCACAGCATACTTTAATGAATTTATCAATCATTTCTTTGTCATCTTTTATATCTTCCATGTTGATGCTGAAAGTGATTTATGCCAGGGGTTTAGAGAGATTGTCGGCATTTCAGTCTTTATGTAACAGTAATAGTGAGCTGAAGAATAGTATACAATTGATGCTTATTGTACATTTTACAAAGTAGTATCCTTGCAGAAATTTTATCTACTCATATATCACACATTTACTATATTTGTTAAGAATGTAAATTTCTTTTACATTCTTTAAAACTAAAAAAGTTGGCGGAATAATTGATAAGCAGCATAAAATTATAATTTCAAAATTTTGTAGCTCACAATTATATATAGACCATGCTTGCTAGTTTCAGCTTTAGTGTGAATCTTTATTTTAGTTCGTAGACCACATTAATCTCTAATTTTCAGAAGCCTAAAAATAATTTTGCAAATGGGGATATGTTTCCTATATGATCTTTGCACATCTAGCCGAAGTAAGATTATGTTTCTTTAAAACAAACTTACTGTAAATTTGCTATGCTTATTATTTATCATAAGTACAAACACACAAACATACCCAAAAAACATAAATAAGTTGTCTGGAAAGCATTACTTTAATTCAAGTATTACAAAAGCAAATTGCCTAAAGTTATTTAATTATTTCATGATGAGTTAGTATCAATTAAGATACAGATTAACTAAATTGCTTGGACTTCACCTTTGCAATTGCAGTCCCAAACATCAAGAACACTGAATGTAATTACAAATTATGTGCCTGAAATGCAATATAAAATGATATAGTCTTTTTCCATGTGTAGACAAAGCTTCATATTAAGCGTGAGAGGCAGTTTGAAGAACATTCATGTAAAAATAAATTAAGTTAGATTTCCTGTCAAGGATACATATTTAGTATTCAGGATTTTTTTTCTTCTTAATTACACTTACTTGACTAGTTTACTGAAAACCAAGCTAACCATGAATCTGATGAGGTAGCAACTAGCAGTTCCTAGGCTGGAGAGAATTTTACAGAAATATGCCTCAGTGGCTCAGCTCAAGGCCACCAAGTGAACAACCATGTGTCTGTTAACTCAAAAAGTTAGAAGGAAAATGCATAGAATTTAAAGTTTGGAGCATATACCTATTTGAAAGCTTTAACTTCTTGCATTGCAGAAAGCAACCATTTCTCTCTCTATGGTTTTATTCTTGCCTGAAGTAGAATCTAATTTAGCCATGTTGTATATGACAGTCTTTGGCCAAGTAATCCAGTTGCTAAGTAAGGGATTAAGTGTCTGGAGAACTGCAATTTACTGCCATGTCCTGATATGAAGGTTGACCCGATGATATTAAAAGCATGCAAGTACTTAATAAGGAAACTTAAATGAATGCCATGATTATGATTGGTGTTGTGAATCCATTCCCTCCAGATTGTGGCCTCAATAAACATTTCTAATCCTGCAATCTCTTTGGAAAAGCTGTTTCTATTTTCATGTATTGCACTGATGCTTTCCCCTTCCCTGTACACCAAGGCCTCCTTCTAATGTATTCCTCATGACTACTACTGAAAGAAGGGGGAAAAGATATATTTCTTATACATATTTAATGCCGTATCTTAAAGGGTAAAAATAATAAAGGTGGAATATAAATAGATGATTGATAGATAGATAGATAGATAGATAGATAGATAGATAGATAGATAGATAGATAGATAGATAGATAGAT
>JANHFL010006009.1:25280-38383 GCA_032468155.1 Oxyrhabdium leporinum
AGTGCTGGGCCAGCCAGAATCTTTCCTACCGGTTCGCCCGAACTGGCCTGAACTGGCAGAATCCCACCACTGAATAAAACTAATTAAATTTAGAAAAGCATCAGGTCCAGATAGGTTGATAGTTAAACAAAGGTTATGCCACCAACATAGGAAGAAGTAAAGTCATAAAGAAAAGAATGACCTAAAGACACCAGAGTAATATAAGATCAATTCCTTGTTGAGAATTGATTATAAAAAAGTTAGCTGATTGACATGATATCTGATGTAAAAACTGCAGTAATAGCTATGTTACAGGAATTTAAAAAATAATATATTTTAATATATTTCCTGAAGATCAGTGATGATAAAAAAAATAACCTAAGTTCATTAAATTACTAAGTAAAAATTCCTTAAATTAAGAACATATTATATGCTATGTTAATGCATTCCCTTAGTTATTCCCCATTGTTACACTTGAGAATAAAGACCTATTTTCATATGCTGCCAGAAGACTAAATAAAGACATTGAATTAAGTTTCTTGTTTCCCTTTTTATTCTATATTCAATTTTATGGAGCTCTAGGATAATTGAAACATTCTTCAACTGTTAATTACATAAGCAATCACAACCAAAAGGGTGCTGGGCTGACTTCCTCAATCCAAATTCCAGCTAGCAGATATGAAATGTCCATACGCTTCACAGAGGAAGCATATGGACTTAGATTTCTATATGCGATGGCTGCTCAGGAATGAAATTTTCCAGAGATGTCTGGATCCTTATTCACTTGTCCATGGATAATGTATGACAGACCATTCCTACAGACTATTTATGTTTAATTACATAAGCAATCTTTTGCTCTTAAAACGAGATGAAAATATGAAAAAAAGAGGGATAGTGATTTCAAAATAAAACAGCAGGACTGATTGTGAGTTGTTTATACAAATCCCTATGGTTAAAATTTATAAAAAATCTTACCGATCCTGCTATTTCTTTTGTTTGGATAAAAGGTGAGATGTAAATATGAAAGAATGATAATAAGGAATCATGGACTGAAAGTAGAACTCTGTTTTGTAACTTAAACATGAAGTAGATCGGAATTTTTGAACAGTTAATTTGTTGTTGTTTTTTTAAAGTGAACCTTTGACATTGATTATTAAAATCTTTTTGTCACCATTTTCCATATTTCTTCCTTTTAAGAAAATGGAATTACCAAGATTGTACACTTAGTGATTAAACTATTATTGATGAGATATTGACCATAAAAACAAAGTATATTTAATTACTTTAACAATATTAATAAGTATTTGAATCTCTCTGCTAAATGTTAAACTCTCCACTATTTATTATCTAAAAATCTAAATTTAATTAGAAAAAATATATAGACATTATAAATTCTAATTTCTAGCTTCTCCTTTGTTATACTGTGACTGATGTACAAATTTATAAACATTTTTTCTGCATTTCTGATGTCAATACTTTAGTTGAGAAACAGTCTTTAAATTCTTATTTTTGTCTTGCTGCATAATATACAGTATAGTATATATGGAAGCCATTTTTGCTTAATTTAGTTAAACTTCTGTTGTGAGTATATGCTGCTGATTTTGCATTACTTGCATACCCAAAATATAATTATTGTAACTTATCTGATTTCTAGTGTTGTGCTAAGAAATATATTCAGCAATATATATTAATATAGTACATTAGTGTAATTTAGAGATTACCATAAGCAGTGTCCAGCAGCGTTAGAGACTAATTGTACAAATATCATTCCTCAATCAGGATTGTGTAAGAAGAATGCAGAAGCCAGTGTGAGTTACATGGTGCAAATAAGGCAACTCCCCCACTCCCCCACTATTACTAACTAATGAAGTCACTTTGAAGAAAAAGCACAGCAGTTGTGAAGGTGGCATATAGAGCCTTTTTACCAGGTTGACCCAGGAATATCTTTTATGAATACATTATGAACAGGGAATATCTAGCTGTATATATGCATAAACATATGGCACAGGTGATGACCTCAATGGGATGAGGCTGAACATACAATAGGCTCTGGAACTAGCCCTCCATCTTTTCTCTTGCTATTCATAATTTAATTATTTGCTGTTATACATTGGAAGAAAACACAATGAAAATAATTACATAATAATGGATATAACTGGTGTGACTTCAAAACTCTTCACTAAGCACCATCACAAGCTTGTTGCTGAATGACCAGTCATAACACAAAGACCACCAGCACAATAAATGAACATGTTTAAATACATGAGAAACATGCAATCTTATGAGAAAATATAAATATTAAAAGGATTAATATGTTTTCATCAATAAAATAGAAAAGCCTTAGTATCCGATGTAGACATTACTGCTCCTAGACTCACTGAAATAAATGAGAAGGTAGAGTGCTTTCTAGTTGGTTGTACCTAAGTATTTATGTCCAAGATAAGAAAATAGAGGAAAGTTTATGCCTTCAGTATTTTTTGTTAATAGATTGTAGACAAGATTAGTTCTCACCAGTTTAATTTACATGATGTACAGGAAACAAAAAAAATGGAAGAAGAAAAAAAATCCCAGATGCGAATAAAAAACCCACAATCAGTTTAAATTTTGATGCATTTTAGATAAAATCCTATACCCAGTGTCCTGTATGAGTTCTATAAATGTTGGATTGAAGTCAAAAATGAAAAGTTGCTGATATTTGGGATATATTTATTTCTCCCCCTTTTTTCTTCATTTTGAGTGCCTGTTTTCATTTTGGTTGTAGAGGAAACAGTCTTTTTATAACCATGCATGTGAAAGCTTATTTCCACAGGTTATAAATATTTCTCATACAAGCCTACGCAATCAGATATTATCTGATGTTAGGTTGCTGTTCAGAAGTTGCTATGCTTTTTGGAAGATTTTATTAAAGATCTTTCATGGCACACATTCTTGCCATCTTCACCACCAAACATGAATATACATAATTCACACTTGGGAAAATATACATTACTTTATCAGCAACACTTCACCATTCATTACAGTTAGACTAAAATGCAAATGAGGAAAACATAATTATTTCTTAAAAATATAAAAATATAAAAACAAACAATAACTGATTTTATTTCCCCTTTTTAAAATTAAGTTTCTATTTTTGCAATGTTAGAAAACTTAATTTAACCTTTAGGGCATTTCTTTACCTATAACCACCTACAAAATGGTGATGAGTGCACTTTTGAAACACTTGAAGGATCAGGTTAGGTATAGATCATCATGGAGAAAATTTACCATGTGGTTGCTAAGAGTAAAAAATGACATAAGTCAACTGGTATATGATACCTTGCTTGCAATCTTAAACATGCTGTAATCTTCCAGTGCGCTGAATGGGTCAATACTATCTATCCTGAAACAACTATGGAGCTTTAAACTGATTGTAAGACAACCTGCAAATCAAAGAAATACACTTTCTTGTGTTCTAAAAGTGTTCATATACAGAAATATACTAGGGTACTGAATTTCCTGTATTTTTCTTTAAGTACACTTTTCTATTTTCTGCTGCTTTTTCCTTAACTTTTTAATATCTATTATTGCTTTCATAGTTTGCATTTTTCTAGGGCTTAATAACTGTGAGGGTGAAGGTTCGGTCTCTGAGCTTATGGATTGGTTTACAAATGTTTCATTATCAGGTTAGGTAACATCTCCAGCAAAGTTTAGGGGATGTCAGTGGTCTTCTGTTTATAAGGGCTTCAATTGTTCAACATTCCATCAACAGACACTTTGATCTACAACCAGCCTACAAACCCTCAGAATCCAAATCAACAGCACACCCACTAACCAGAGTCAGCACCGACCCTCAACCAACCCATACAAGCCCCCCCAACCAGCACTTCACCTCCCAATGACCCTCACCTGATATAACCTCCCCATCACAAGACTCCCACTGATGACTCACACCTGACCCATCACAAGACCCATTACAAGACCCTCACTTGACGTAGCCACATCTGACTCATCTGAAGACCTACTGACCACACAAATGCCTTATAAACATAAGAACACATCCCCTAAGCTCTACTGAAGATGTTACCTAGCCTGGTAATGAAACATTTGGAAGCCAAACCACAAGCTCAGAGAATGAACCTTCACCCTCATCCTACACCTGAGCTACGGATACTTGCCACTATTGCTTAATAACTGTATTGCAAAGGGATCTATATTTGGAAGAGAATCCACCTTTTAAAAAATGAGGTGGAAGGAGCTAAATGTACAAACTGAAAAGCTGAATTTTATATCTGAAATGGGGAGAAGTTTTAAGATTTCCAGCAGAAGAATTAATTCTTTTCAAGTAATTCTATCCTTTATTAATTTTACTGCAAAATTAAATCTACTGGGAAAAATTGTAATTAAACATCACAGTACTTAACATGCCACACATTTGAATAACATTTTAAGGATCTTGAACTACTTTTCGGGTTATAGTTGCTAACCTACTGCTCAAACACAGAGGTGGCCATGGCTCATATTCCTATTCTGAATGATTTACAAGGCTTTCAGGAAGATCTGTTTGTGAAGTTTGTGGAATCTCCTTAAAAACAGAGCCCCCTACAGTCTTGTGAAAAGTACTGTTTTCTAGGAGAATAGCACAATATTTCCATGAGGTTGGCAGCCTATGCATGAAACCTGAGCTTCGCATTGCATCACATCAACTGGTCTCCTCTTCAAAAACAAAAAGATAAGTTGAGTGCTGCTGAGCACTAATAAATCCCTGGGGCTGGGTGAGGGGCACGCCGAGTCCTAAGAGTCTCTTGGATGGCTGGATGGGAAGTAGGTCTTGTCCTATAGGTTCCCTTGTGTGGCTAAATGACCAGCTTGGGAGCAGGCTAAGGTCTGGAGGAATCCTGAGAGACAGGAAGTGGACCACTGGGTACCTCAGGGTGGGAGGCCTTGAGCGTCTCAGAGCAGGTGGGCCTGAGCCTGTGCTAGGCCTCCAAGGACTTTTTCCACCCCTGAGGCACCTGTGCTTCAGCTAACAACTTGCATGTTCATTTAATGATTGTATTGGAAATGGCAGGGATGGGAGGGTAATTAAGTGAGATGCTTCACTTAATGGCCAACGCAACATGCTACTGTAAAAGGCAGGCTCCATTATGATCATAAGAGAAGAACTACATGAATGGAAATTAATAATGCTACTGCTATTTTATATATATATATATATATATTAAAAAACAATGTTTGATCATTGTAATTAATTTATTTTAATTAATAGTATTTCTCATTTTCCCTTCAACCTGTAGCCTATGATCCATGCACACTACAATAAATAATAAAATACATCTCTGCCATGAATTAATATAGGGAAGACAGCTAAAAGCAATATTGTATTATGCAATAAGAATATGCAAGAAGCAAAAGTCAGATCAAAAGCCAATACTGAGATATTATAGGTCACGAACTAAATGTATGGAGAAGAAATTTGCCTGGTGGCTGAAGGTGGGACTAACCTGAACACAGTAGAGTTCTCTAGATCCATCAATTAATCAGAATAGAGCTGGAAGGGATCTTGGAGGTCTTCTAGTCCAACTCCCTGCTCAAGCAGGAGACCCCATACCATTTCAGACAGATGGCTGTTCAGTCTTTTCTTAAAAACCTACAGGGATGAAGCACCTACAACTTCTGAAGGCAAGCTGTTCCACTGGTTAAGTGTTCTCATTGTTCAGAAGTTTCTCCTGAATTCTCTTTAATTCTCCTTAATTAAAGATTAGTCCCTAATAAATGCTTCTCTAATATATTTATATCATATGTATTCCTGATATATGCAGAACAAAAAAAGTGTCTCTCTTTTCAACTGGTGTTAAAGCAGATAGTCTTTCAAATGTCATTAAATAGTACAGATTTCCCCTTTTCCTTTTGCATAAGTACTGAATGTTTCATACAATTGTTTCACAACTCTCCCCATGCTTGCTTGCTCTAATGTGCATATGCTTATGTATTATATTTATTGTTGTAGTATAAAACGTCAGCCTATGAACTGACTTTCTGATCTAAAGTTCTATCATTTTGTGTGCATTAAATTAACATACAAAAATAAAGCATTAAGGGTCCATGCTATGCATAGTTAACTAGAAGTACATATCACTGAACAAAGAGGAACTTTTCTGAGAAAACATTCAAAGTATTAAGTGGGAAAGCAAATTAAAAACAAATAGTCATTTGAGAGAAACCAAGAGAAGGACAATAAAAGAATGGTTATTGTAACTATATGTTCCAAAAAAATTTAAAAATAAAATTTCAATGCTGATTGTACCAAAAGATTTACAGTACAAACCCTGACTAGCTGGGGAAATTCAGAAGGAAGTAAGTTGTGAAATTCTCCCACTCTTTTTATGACTATAGACATGTACTTAAATATTTCCCAATTTTATGGTTTGCTTGTAATAATATTGCCAGGAGAAGAAAAATTGCAAAATTCAATTTGACAAATAGAGGAATTTTCCTCTCAAACAGTCAGTACTCCATTTACTGGAGTATTTTATATACAGTGTGCAAAATCAGCATAAAATGATCTGAAACTAGTAATATAATGAAGGCCACTTTATAAAATTAATTTTCTTTGAAAAGTTTTCAAATATTTAATATAACACAAGTAATAAACATATATTGGGTATATAAAATCTTTCTATTTATTTGGATGTTAAATAAATTAACATTTTGCAAAGAAAGTGGGGAAGAGAAAAACTACTGGTAGATAGCCAGCCTTGTGTTTACTAAAGTAATATTTACCTTGTGGTGGCTAATTAATAGTAACATGTTAATTCAAGTCATGTGCTGTGGTGAATGGAATTCTACCACAGATTTTAAAGAGATGCTTCATAACATATACTAGCACAAATGTAGATGTTTTTAATAATTAAAATAATCATATAACAGTTGCAAAAGTTACTTCTTCATTAATTCAAAGGAAAGTCTTTTATTTGCATCCCCATATGTTAAGAAGCAACCCTTTTGAATTCTACACAGCCTAGAATTTGAACCTATTGTTCATTATTATTGATATAAAATTAAAAACTATTTCCATAAGTTAAGGAAACTAAGATACATGTTATGCACTATTTAAGATTTGTATTATCTATATATTTGCTCTACTACATAACAAATATATGGTAACTTCTGCCTTTTAGGATTAACCAGCAATAGTAAAAGAAAAAGTAAGAAATATATAATAGGCTAGCTCTCTGTGGAGGATGAAGGCCTTGGAAAAGATATGCAATGTTGTGATGTATCTGTACAAACAGTACACACAGTGATGTCAAAGATGACACTCTACGGAAATGAAGTTTTACATTTAGAGAAGCAGAATAGGAAGAGTATTGACACCTTTAAATGTTAGTATTGGAGAGACTCTCAAGAACATTGTGGAGAATCAAGGAAAAAAACCAACAGATCATTGAACAAATCAACCCAGAGTTCTCTCTTGAGGCACAAATGATCAGGCTCATATTTTCCTATTTAGGAAACATTATGCAAAGACCCAGCTCACTAGAAAAGGCTACAAGTCTGACAAAGGTAAAAGAAAAGAAGAAGAAAATGACTAGCAGCAATATGTATAGCAAATGGTCCATAATATAATCCAGATGGATTGGAGATAAGGACACCTTTTCTTATAAAAATATAACAGATATACTGAAACATCAAGTGATCCAGATCCATTATTTGTTATGTGAATACAAAGTATCTGAGGTCTGAACTTTCTTGCGCCATTAAATTATTTCTAACAACATCTAAGTTCACAGTTTTAATAGTGGACTATCAGTCATAGTGCCAATTTCAGATCATCTTTAAAAGAAAATTATTATTTTAGTAATGGGAAAAAGTGACATAAAAGTGGAAAGACAAATCAGAAATAATAACAATAACAATAACAGTAACAAGTCATGGGAACACAAAGTGGAAAAGTTGTCGAAAGTGAGAAGGTAAAGATCTTGTGGGACTTTCGAATACAGACAGATCATCATTTGAAACACAGCACGCCAGATATCACAGTTTTTGAAAACCAAAGTGTACGATTTATTGATATCGCTGTACCAGGAGGCACCAGAGTCAAAGGAAAAGAACTGGAAAAAAACATAAAATATTACAACCTGGCCATTGAAACTATGCAATTATGGAATGAAACAAGTAACAGTGATGTCCGTTGTCATCAGGGCATTTGGTACCATGTCCAAGAATTTTACAAAATACATCAAGAAATTGCAACTTGCTGCAATAACACCAGCAGAACTGCAAAAAACTATGCTACTTGGAACATCATACATTTTAAGAAAATACTTGTTTGATACCTGGGATGCTGGCAGCAACCCGTATCAACCATCAGTGCCAGTCAATAATATTTATGATACATTTTTAAATGTTCAGTTTACTGAGTTTCATGTTTAATGAAATAATAATAATAATTATTATTATTTTTAAAAAATAAAGAACATTTTTAAATGTTTAACTGTTTAAATGTTTAACATTTTTAAATGTTCAGTTGATTGAGTTTCATGTTTAATGAATAAAAGATAGTAATAATGGATTGACTACAAAAAGGCATTTGACTCTCTGCCACATGACTGAATAATCACGTACCTAGAAATAACAGGGGTCAGTAGAAACATCAGAAGCTTTGTGCAAAGATCTATGGCACAATGGAAGACACAGTTGCAGGTCAATGGTGAGAGACTGGGAGAACTTAATATCAAGAGAGGAATATTTCAAGGAGATTCACTATCATCACTACTATTTATCATTGCACTGTTTCCTCTGTCAACAATACTGAATAACTCAGGCCATGGCTATCAAACATCAAAAATATCTGCCAGAAATAAAATCACGATTCAACACTGTTCATACATATAGCCAAGATATTTCAATGGAGTTTGGATTGGACAAATGTGCCTCACTCACTATCAAATAAGGAAAAATAGTGAAAACTGAAGGAATCAAGATGCCCCATGGAAATAACATTAAGAGTCTGGATGAAGATGATTACTACAAGAGAAAGAAAAAAGAGAAACAACTAGAGAAGATAACAAAATACAAAAACCTACAAACAGAAATAGAATGACTACGGCAAAGGCAAGCAATATTAACAGGTTCCCTGGTTGTAATCCCAAAACAACTGGAGCACCACTTAAACACCATAGGCATTGACAAATCTGACATCAGTCAATTGCAGAAGGCGGCTTCACTTGGAACAGCTTCCATCCTGCAACAATATTTGTAACACCATCAAACATCCAGATTTGCTTATCCCAGGTCCTTGCTAAGGACTCGATAGGTAAGTGGAAGTTGAAGTTATTATCTATATAATATGTATCTACAATATAGATTATGGCTAACAAGAAAAAGTTGTTGGTATGACTCCAAGATTCTTGCATTAATCAGCTTATTATATGTAATATATTGAGAGGTTTGATTTGTATTTATTTCATGTGTAATAGTTTTAAATAAAATAAGTTTGAACTAAGATTGGTGTTTGGTAAAGATTTCTTTTTATCTCTGTGCTGGACTGAGAATGAATATTTTGTAATTCCAGAGACTATATGAAAGCTATATATACACTCAACCTCACAAACCTGGTTTTGAGAAAGATATTCATTTGAATGATAGATTAGTACTTGTAAATGAAAGTCACACTTCTCTCTGAATTAAAACAAGGGTTATGTTTTCTAGACTTTATCAATCTTTTAGCAGAAAAAAATAAAAACAATTTTGAGCAATTTTTGTTCTCTTGAGATTTGAGAATGAAGACATTTTCGGACATTATCAACACACAGTGAAGTTTGCCACCCAGTTTAATCTGAGCAGCAGTCTATGAAAATCAACACAGTGAACCTATCTACAGTCTTAGTGAATGAATAAAATGTGCAAAACTTTTGAAGCCTGTAATTGTAAGACTATATAGGCTACGCTATCTCAAATATTTTAGGACTGATCTCCAATCTGACATTCAGCCTTCAAATGCTAACATTTCTTACCTTTGTTTTTTGTGATTTCTCCTTATCTGAAACATTGGAAGGTTTTCTCTTCAACATCTTAAAATTCAGACTTATTCAAATGTTACAGGGCAAGCGTTGCTTGTTTTACTCACACCCAAAACACTACTAAATGATATACACATAGCTCAATCAGCCAAATAAAGCTTCCTTATTCTATTTAGGATGTGGCTCAGCTCTGTCAGATCTTCAGTTGATATATTCAAGACAGGAAGGAAGACAAAAAGAGAAGTAAAAAAAGAAATGGGTGAAGAAATAGAGGCTTAGGGTACTTGATCAACACTAACCTTTCAACTTCAATACTTGTACTGCAACATTTGTTTTAGGATAACTTTAACAACACTTGGCTGCATTTGTACAGGCAGCTTTTAATGGAAATGTGATCATTTAAGTAATCAAAGGTCCATTTTAACAACTTTATCATTCATGTAGATCAGCGATCTATAATCTGCAAGTTTTATTTTCAATATTATAACTAATCTATTTAAGTTCTGTTTTTATTTATATTATGGTTATTAAGAAGGAACAAGAGTTCGCTTTGTACTTGACTTCCTTAATTTGCCACAGTGAAAGACAGGATGATGGAGTATTCAGAATGTACAGGTTTTTTTCCTACATTTATTTAAATCTTCATACTGAAGTCCGGCACAAAAATGTGTATCTATGTGCAAAAGTATTCATAAGCCACACAAAAAGTTAAAATTATTCATTTTTGTCTGAAAGGAGATT
Source organism: Oxyrhabdium leporinum (assembly GCA_032468155.1). Taxonomy (NCBI): domain Eukaryota; kingdom Metazoa; phylum Chordata; class Lepidosauria; order Squamata; family Cyclocoridae; genus Oxyrhabdium; species Oxyrhabdium leporinum. The sequence continues at coordinate 36,002 of JANHFL010006009.1, forward strand.
ACTCATAAGGAAATATTTTTCAAACCATGAAAAACCATGAGAAAATGTTAAACTTTTTTGGGAATATCTTCTTCTACATTTCAGTCATTTTTTACTATTATTTGTTTATAGTGGCCTGCACTAATAAGAACTGCTCTTGTCTCCACCCATAAAATTCATTGGTACCTTTATTTACAATATATGTTTTCAGGCTAATACTGACTTCAGAAAAAAAATTAAAAATTGCATAGTTGAACTACACTGTTTAAGTTCTGTTGGGATAACTGTAGAATCACCTTATTGGGGAGATAAATGACATATAAATTTAGTAAATAAATAAAGTATATTTTTCAAGGTACTGTCATGCACAATTAGTATTTATACACAAAACTTTGAGGGTATGTAGATTTATATACACCAACAAGAACCTAAGTCAATTGTTAGTCAAATCAAGGACAATTTTCCCCACCTCATTTTCTCCCTATACAGATCTGAAAATCTATACAAAAATCTGTCATATAATTCAGTCATATATGACAAAAATCTGTCATATAAATCATCTTCAAACAGCTTATATGTACAACTAGACAGAAATTATAACCCAAAATTTGTAAACCAGTGATAATTATTAGTTAGGATGAGCAGAAATGTGCATTCAGGTGTCATTCTTTAACCAAACTTTTCCTAAGATTTTAAATGGTTTCACTTGTATTTAAATCAGAGGTCTATCCTGTATTTTTGAAATGAGTCACAAATGAAATTCTTAGAAAAGACAAAATAACTCATTCTCATACATAGGAATAGGTCAGTTGAAATGCCTATGTAGAGATCTAATAACAAAATAATAGAATAAATACAAAGACAAGACTATCCAACTTGTACACATTTATTGTACAATTTGAAAATACACATTCTGAGTTTAAAGACATTAAGAACTCCAAATCTAAATGTACATTCCATGTTCCAGTATTTAAACAGGAAAGAATCTCTGATCATTCAAAGATTACTTTTTTTTCTGTGCACCGTTAATATCTGTATGATTAACAAAAATGACATTCATATGTAGACTTATACATGAGCTCCTTTCACCAGATTATTTATTGTTAAATAGGAAGAAAGAGGCCATTTCAGGAGATATAGTACCCATCCATATCTATTCTATTTCTTCATGCATCAGAAAAAATATAGCAGTTAGAAGGCTGACCTGATTATCTCTTTGTCCTTGAAAGATTAACCTCTGCACTAGTTGTAGAAAATTTCAGAGTTAAACTACTAATACTGGCAATATCACAAGTACAATTTGCTTAAACAGGAATTCTGAATGAATTCTAATAGTTTAGAAAACAATTTGCTTCTGATAGATCAGAAACTATATTTTTAATTTTCAAATTGTTTTTAAAAAGAAGAAAGGAATGGAAAATACTGATTGAAAGGTTGAGCGGTAGAGTTGAAAGTTTAAGTAATGTTATGGATTTATTCAGAGAATGTGACCTACATACATAGATTGGTTTTTAATTATTTCTCTCTCCTATTCATATGCATATAGCATATGTATAAAATTGTCTACTTTAATTGTTTTTTTAATCCTTACACTTCTGTAATGTAAATAGCATTAACACCTCTGATAAGGCTGCATGGAATTTTTCCCCTGAATACTATCACATACAAATGGTAAACACAGTGATTGACATTAGAAAAATTAAAGTTTTAGTTCAGTGTAGCTACTCAAATTGAAACAACTTCCTTCTACTTTCTGTAGTTCATTAAAGTAGATACACTGAAAGTTAGATTAAGAGACAATTGCCACTAAAAGTTTTTGGCTATTCATAAGTGACAAACATATCATAGACCTTCATAAGCTGCCTCCAAATGTGATAGCAGTAGTTTTTAAATATCTATGGCTAGTGTAAATAAATAACCTAGAATTGCTTAACAGCTGTGTTAATTAACTAATGTGTCTACTACTGACTTAAAACAGTAGTAATGGTGAAAATTTCAGGAAGAAAAATCAAACAAATGTATTCTTAGGTTCCAAAAAAGGTGTCCCAACATCAGTCTTTGCCCTTTCATATTCCTCCTCCTTCTCCTGGCTCTCTTAACATTAATTCCTTATTACCTTTGAGTCCATGACAAGTTAAATTTTTAATATATTTTGGATGCCAAGATTGCTTTCAATTATCCACATGCCACAATTATTTGCATCATACACTGGCAATTGCCACAGTTTTTTTAGGAATCATAGAACAGAATAACAGAGTTGGATGGGACCTTGGAGGTCTTCTGGTACAACGCCCTGCTTAGGCAGAAAACCCTATACCATTTCAGACAAATGGTTATCCAATCTCTTCTTAAAAACTTCCAGTGTTGGAGCATTTTCAACTTCTGGAGGCAAGTTGTTCCACT
>JANHFL010006009.1:38483-50003 GCA_032468155.1 Oxyrhabdium leporinum
AAAATTAAAATTCCAATTAAAATTTGTCTCTGCCCTCCCCCCATATTTAAGTGCATGTCCTAACAGGTGTTATATACAAGTGGCATAGAGTGCAGGTAATTGGGATAATGTTCCTATTGATGTATGGGAATCATAACAAACAGTTTTCTAAGCCTGAAGATTTTAACTTTAATACTTACTGTTATTAATTTTAACATTAATTGTATTAATATTGCAACATTATATATGTGTGTGTATGTGTATTGCATATATATATATATATATATATATATATATATACATATATATATATACATATATGTATATGTATATACATATGTATATATATACACACACACACACACACATATATATACACATACTAATATTTCTCTGTTTTGAGGGACATCCATGCTAATAAACAATGGAAAAGTAAACTATATATATGTTTGTAAGAAAACTTACCCATGAATTTGGGAGATCCATATCTGTGACAGAGCTTGTAAGTTGTGGCTGATGTGAACAACAAGTACATTTCCCCCACTCTTCTATCCTTGTGGTGAAGAAATCATAGGGACCCAGCTGAGTATCTGGGAAAAGTTTCCAGTCACTCCAGAGCTGAAATTCCATTTCAGAACAGGTGTCATTATTTCCTAGGTTGTTAACTCCAGAAATGTAAGTTGTATCCAGCAATGCTGTGATAAGATCTGTTTTAGGCTCAATTTCTGCCTTTAATCTTGTGCTTTCTTTCAATATTTTTTTGTCCTGGTATTTTGTTAATTTCATACATGAAATTGGAGCTTCATCTTCACCTTCAGAAAATCCAGGATCTTGTGGTGATATATCTTGAAAAGAATATTTTTTTAAAAAAAATTAAAACAATGTTTGGTTTATTCATTTATTTTTACATACTTAGCTAATTTATGTAATATTCTTGTCTTCTGCAAGAAGAGGTACATTTTAAAAGTAATAAGCTAAAAAACACATAAAGCATAAAATAATAAAAATCTGGTCATTTCAGACAACATTATCATTAATTTATTGATAATAGTTATATCTTGCCTATTCTCAGATGTTAGCAAGATAATATACAATAACTTGGATAAAAACATAAATATCAATTATATATTTTAAAAAATCAATGTACCATGTTAAACAGTAAAATATAATTACTGGTAAATCATTACTAGAGCTACAAATAGACAAGTTGAAAGGGTTCAACCAGAAGACTAACTAAATGATTTCAGCTTGCGTATCTAGGTTGCATAAAAATCTTTACATGGATGACTGATAATCATGAAAGTGAAAAGATCTGTCACTTCCACAAAACTAAATTGAAAATATCAGTGCAGAAATTTTCTACAATAACTCACACATATTGTTCTGTTGAAAAATGTATTGTCTGCATATACGGTACTTTGAGTTTACTTGGTGCTACTCAACACGGTGTTTTAAAGTTTTAATTGGTGGTTGATGATTGATTTCAATTACTCCCAAAATCTTATGTTCTGATGCTATGGTTTTGATTTGCTGATAAATTCAGTATTTTAATAGTTATCGAGAGGGAATACAACTCAGAATCACTTTTGACTGAACCAACCTATAAATCCTGTAAAATAAATAATGTTTATTTATTCCTAAACTGTAATTTACTTGCATAGTATACTTAATTTGTAAATCTGTAATGAGAATGCTTGCATTTTGTTGTTGGTAGCTTTTTAAAATTTTATGTCTATTTGCAGAAAGACTTGGATGCATTTTCTTTATTTTTCTTTTTTTTTTTAAATGTATAACTCTTATTGGTTGCTTAATGTTTTATTTAAGCTATGTCCATAGGTTGGAAGCTATCTTCTAAATTTGAATATTGAAATGAATTTTATGGATACATTTAATTTCATATGGACTGAAATTAAATCATTTTACTCACTGGATGATAATACATGCTTGAAGTCATCTAAACTGTGTATAATGTCCTTATTTCGAACTAACTTCTGCAACCGTTTCAAGGTTCCCATTGTTTCAGCTTGATTTTCATCCGAACCTGTAACCTAAAGTAATAAATGCATATTTAAGCGGTTTTTTTTCTTCCAATATTTTAAGAACAAAAGAATTCCTACATATAATTAATTCAGCTTGCCCACTACTGCACTAAGCCCAGGGTTGCTTGAAACTAATTGCAAAGAGGGAATCTAAAAACACCTTTGTAGAAAACATATGGAGTCCCATGAATTTTATTTCTATGTGGATTAATATAATTTTCTAAATATCAGAGCAAATTCTGCTATGAAATGACCACTAAAGGCATTCATAGATTGGTAGCTCTACTTCCAGTCACTCAGGTCCTAATCACCTCCCAGATGGACTACTGTAATGCATGCTACATGGGGTCACATGAAAAGTATCTGGAAGCTTTAGCTGGTGCAAATTACAGCAGCACAGGTAAGTAATGTATGCTCCAAAAACATCACATGCTTCAAGAATGGCACCTTCTAAACTTCTGTTTCATGAGCTGAACTGGTTATTTAAGGTGCTGATTATGACCTTTAAAGTCCCACATGGCATGGAAACAGGTTATTTAAGGGACAGTTTCTCCACAGTGACCTCTACCTGTCCCATCAGATCTGACAGGAGAGGCATATTGTGAATCCTGTCACAAGAAGTTTTGTCTGGTGAGTTCTAAGAGGAAATCATTTTCTGCCATAACCCTCACCCTGTCCAACATCATTCCTCCTAAGGTGAGATAGTCCCAATGCTGTTGGCCTTCTGGAAGGGCTTCAAAACACGATTTTGTTAATGAGATTGGGAATCCCATGGTAGAATGAAGCCTGTTGAATGGTTTGATGATTGTTAACTGATGCACTCATTATATACTGCCATCATTTTATTTTTTTACCTTTTTTGTTTTTAATTTCAATTGTGATCTTATTGGTTTTCTGTGTATTTTGTTTATATGCATTTTACTTTATTCTGTGTGCTTCCAAGAGTCACTATGTGAGATGGGCAGTTACACAAATATGATCAATAAAATTAAAACATAATGAATCCAATTGAAAAAATAGAGGTGACAAATAGACTACAAGCAAGAATATCCTATGTATTTTGCTGCCAAATACTTGGTCATCTGGAATTTTATAGTTTAGAAGTTTGGGCTTGCATTTTAACTCAAAATTATACTAATGGATAAAGAATATTTCTTTTAGAAACAGCCATTATGCAAAAATGTAGGCAAAGGAAAAGAAAACAAAGGAAAATTTGTTGATCCATCCAGGATTCAAGGCAAGAATTATGGAAATTCAAAACAAAATTACATGAAACAAAGGCTGGAGTCTATATCTGAAGTCCCTGTATATATTATTTAACAATTTTATTTGTTTAGTTACTAAATTTCCAGAAAAAGGTATAACTTATTTGTATTTATTTATCAATTAAATTTCTATGCCACCCATCTTGCTATCCACTTATTTACTTACTTATACCCACCTACTTACTCCAGTAATACCCAAAGTGTAATATTCACAGTGTATTATTACTTTCTCTAGTTATTGCCTCACTCATTTGGAGAATAAATAACTTATGTACCACTTAAATATTGTTGTAATTAAGGAACTACCATTAATTAGCTCCAAATAAAAGCAGTACTTTCATATTAATATCTCACAAGAATATTGCATATTAACATAAGCCATTTGTCAACAGGTTTAAATTCACTGTATGCTATCTAGTAGTAACTTTAGCCTAAATCATATACATTCGTATATACTCTATTTTTACATATCAAAGCAGTGTTTGAATTATGACTTTTTTCTTTGAAACAGCACTTTCATAATAATAAATTAATGTTTCTTAAAATATGTGTGGTAATTTCTCATTTCTCTGGAAATATTTTCTTCCTGGTCTATTAAGATATTTGTGAAATGTTCTGCTATTTTTTTCCATATTGGAAAACAAGGAATTATTTCAATTTCAGAAAATCGTAATTGAGAAAGGCTATTATAATGAATTAAGCCAATCATTAAACATTTTGCTGTGCCATAATCATCATAATATAAAGCTGTTATTTGAAGTTGTCATGGTTGAATAATTTTTCAGAAATCATGTGAACAGTTGTACAACAGTTGCTGCTGCAACAAATTTGTGTTAATTAGTTTTACTTATATTTCACTTTTCCATTGAGTGATGTTAATAATGTAGTTACAGTAGGCCTATACCAGATTAAAACCTACTGAGGATATGTCCAAATACCTTCCAAATCTACATCAGGCAATGTGAGATTTCTCTAGTTATATTTTTGTTACTTCTGTTATTGTAAACATCTACATAATAATTCAACAAACAGGTCAGGAAGAAAAATGGTAAGGAAGTGAACCCCCTTCTGAATTATTAATAATAGTGTTATCAATAACAGTACCTGTTCGTTTTGTGCCACTTTGTTCCTTAATGTTCTGAAACTGATGAATTGTTAATTACTTCTTTATTATTATACAGAGACCTTAGGGTCAGGGTTCTTTAATTTCTCATACTAGTGGATTAATTAGTGTTGAGTGCCTAGAGACACAGCATATGTTTATAAGTGTTGAAAAACATTTTGGACACATATACACCAACTCAGAGCTTGCCAGATTGAAATTTCAGCATACTGATTTAATGCTGCCCTGGTTTATATATATTTTAAAAGGCTGCATGCAAAACTTGAAATCCATATAAAAAGAAAGGATCTCACTAAATAAGATTAATGTTTGCCACACATTGGCAATCACTGCCTACAAGCCAATGCTGTCCCAACCTAATCCATTTGCTTTCCTGCTTCAATCTGATGTACACTTCCAGTCTGATCATCTTCCAAATTGCACTTGGCATGCTGCCTTACAGCCTGTGATTCCAGCTAGGAAAGCAGCAGCAGCACAGTAGCTAAATGTGATAAGAGGTTGATTCTAATGCCTTCTGTCTTGTTTGTTGTCCTGACTCCTTACTTTTCTGCCTGCAAATAGATGACTGTTTTGTCCAAAAACTCATTTCTAAGTTTATTTACAATCTTATAAAAATCAACATATGCACCCAATATATAATCAAGAAAACCTGCCAGTATCTTGATCTATGGCTAGTGGTCTGTAGCTTTTCAAAATAATTAAGAAAAAGTGCTTCAGAAATCACATCTGCATAGCAACCTTCCGCTCATGGTAGCCCATAAAGCCTTACTTTACACAAATGGATTCCTAAAAGCAATGACATTTTTTTTCCAGCTTACGAAAGAAACCTGAAAAAGAAAAGTTGGGTTACTTTAATGAAGTAAACTAGTGAAGAGCTTATTTGGAAGAACCATACAATTCTACTGCCAAACATAGAATGGCCCTAGGAAACAATATTGAAGAATTACAGAAAGAGGACATAGCTACAGCAGTTTAAAGCAACTAATAGTAATAGGCAGATCCAACACCCTAATTGCATCTCCATCACCTCTGCCTCCTGTAGATACTGCAAGGCATATATCCAGCAAACCAGGAAAGTATTCTTTTAAAATTGGAGCAGGTAATTTAAAAAAGGCCGTACATTTGTAAGTTTCATTTCACATCAAAATCTTGACTGCATATCAGTCACATAACCCCATTATTAAATACGGCATTGTTTCACATTGCAGAAAATTAACACATTGCAGAAAGTTCCAATTTTCTCAAAGACAGAAAAAAAATCTTAAGGATACAACCTAATTAAAACAAAGGACTTACATGGCATGCTGTTTCTTCTTTCCTTGGTTCTTGTAGCAGATAAGACTTTTCTCCTATAAGATAATCTTCATTTTTTCCTGCCCATGAGTGACGAAAATGATTATTGTGAGGAAATATATTCTTATCTATTAAATATTAGATATTTTCTATTAAAAATATTTATTTTATAAAACTGTTAACAAATAAAAACTGAAACAATGAACAAAAGATAGAAGATTTTATTAAGTGGCTTTAGTTTTATTTTCCTGCTTCTTTTTGAATTATTATGTTCGTTGCTTAATTTTTTTTTGTTGTCAACACTTAAAATGCTGTGATGATAATATATTCTAAGGGTATCAATTGCATCTACCTGCTCTGTGGGTGAGATGGGGCAATAGAATGTTCACTTGTAAGGTAGTTTTGGATTTGAAAACTACATAGAATAGCCAAATGCTTTGGTTAAACTCGTCTTTACGGGCCAAAATGCATCCAAACTGACTGGAATTGTGTTTTAGCATTAGTAGGGAATGCTGCAGGTTGTGTTGCTATGAGTTGGTAGGTTAATCTGCACCTTCTCCTTACTAAAAAACATATGAAAGTGGCAATTGACTAAAATCATGAGCACAGTATAGGAAAAATTGTGACTTGGAATACAAGGGGAGTAAATATAACAATCATAAATTAATGAAATTAAAGAAAAAGAAATACAAAGGTATAGTAAATGGTATTGGTGTAAACCATATTTAATTTTATTTCCTTTTTTCCTCGGCCTTTAATTTCTTTTGCTCAGTAGTGTACCTTCCTTGAGTATAATAAACTTTTAATATGAGAAATACTTCAGTCTGTTTCTGGAGATTGTCATCTGTATGATTTTAATAATATTTTAAAGTAAGATTCTTGGGTTATTATCTGTTGGGGTTTAAGTAATCCAGATTTTTTTTTCTTAAAATAATGGCTTTACTAAGCACTGATAGAACTGGCTGATCTAAATCCTGCAAAAGCTGCACAATCCATGTCCTCAATGGGGCCACCACAATTTTTGCACCCTCAAAAATCTTTGTACTGAAATTTCATGACAATATGTCCAGTTTTAAACATATTTATTATTTCAGAATTAAGGATGGAAAAAGAAGATTGAGACCTAGCCACTGGGAGGCAAACTGCTTCCATTCTCTCTTTTTTTTTTTCTAAGTCTTCAAAAATCCTTACAATCTTCTTTCATACATATTATTCTGGACAAAAGATCAGTATCGTGATTTGGATCATTCTTTACATTTGAGGAGATTTTGCAAAATGGGAATGAAAGTATTTAGCCTCATGTGACACCTCATATGTGACACCTCGCATTCTTTTTTTCAACTATTGAAATCCTCCAACTTGTAAGAAATCCTCCCCTTTTGTGGCATTGTCACAGTCTCCTGCAGTCATCCAAAAATTAGGAGGCAGAGTTGCACCCATAACCCTCAATTGTCAAACACTTTTTTTTGTTAGCAAAAATAATAGGTGTGTTACTACAGCTATCTCATCAGTCTCACTTTGAATTGCACCAGTGCAGCTCATGTAACCGTGGTGCTTACATCAATGTACCATGGGGTACACAATATTGCACATGCCACTGCATTCTGAATCAGCTGAAGTTTTTGAATGTTCTGTTTTCAATAGCTCAATCAGAGGTGACTAGGGCATGAATGATAATCAGCAGTGCCTCCTGAACTAGGAACAGGCACAATTGGTGTACAAGATATATTTATGCGAAGACTTTTCTTGCCATAGCTGCCAATCGCTCCTCAAGCAGGAGCTGTAAGTCCAGAAGGATGTCCAGATGGTGTACCAATTCTGCTGGGGCATGTCACCAAACCCGGAATTAGTGATAGAAGTTTACTGCATACAAATGGCCATAAAACCCACAGTTACTCAGTCTTATTAGGGTTGAGCTGAAACTTCTTCCAATCCGTTCAGATCTGTACAGCTTCAGATACTGGGATAGCACCTGAGGAACATCATTTGGATGGCTTGGGGCCCAGAGATATCATCAGCTATCACATGATATGTGATCTTCTGCTGACAGTTGATCCTACCTAGTGATTTCATGTAGACGTTAAATAGGGCAGGGAAAGAGTTGAAGCCTGCATCCCCTCAAAAGCTGAAGCTTAGGACTAGACCTTTCTCCCATTATCAATGCCAAACAGAATTGGCCTCAGAGAAAGAAAGACCATACTGATACCATAATTGATAGCCTTTGAGAGATCAAAGAATGCCAGAATGAAATGATCCCACAAGAGGTCACCTACAAATGTAATTAAAAGCATCTCATTATTATAACCAACCCTGAAGCCCACATAATCTGCTTCCTTCAGAGTTCTTTTGCAGTGCTTGGCAGGTCAGACTTCTTTATCAGCTATATAATCATGGATAAGGGAACTGTTATGATAGAACTATTTTATAGATATATTATGAATAAACCATATTAGAATTTATTAGATTTTATTGATCAGATTCTAGTATCCAATGAGGTCAAGCATTAATTCTTATATCAGTTGAATTTTGAAAAAGGTGACAAGAAAAATAGAGAAACAAAGGAAATGATCTTAAAAAGACCACTTGATAGTATGCTGCAAACCGAAGGAGTGCAGAAGATTATTACACTTCACTACCTTTACAGCCATTATTTAGACTTTAATCTATATTCATACTCATGTTTCGTCACATTTGTAACCTTTTTTTCATGATTTTTTTTTATTTTTTGTCAATATATATATATAGATGTTATGCAATATGAGCATTTATTTTCCCCATTCCCCCATAAAATGGGAAATTAAAACCCAAAATGTAATATATTACACTAATATGTAAAACTCTAAACTATCTCCACAAGCAAATTAACTAAGTGTAACCTGTTCCTTTACTATTATGTTAATATACATTTGCCTTTTGAGAATGGAAACTTTATAACATTTTAATGGCATTCGGGCTCAGCTTTGTTATGAATAATTCTGCAAATTTGCAAATAAGAAATCATTTCTTATAGAGGAAAACTTTATAGTGAATGCAGAATGATAGCTCAGCATGACCCAGTAGCTTGTCAGAGAGTTCTTTCCCATAATTAGGTTATGCTAGGACAGTTCCAGAACTCTGTTATCCATGAAATTCTTTCCTAACAAAAAAGGAAACTGTTGTTTATCCATCAGGCAAATTAGCTGCAGTATAAAGGAACCAAATGTTTGGGTGATATGATAACTTTATATTTATAGTTTTTACATAATACTGTGTCATGAAATTTGCCAATTTTGTGCACAAAAATTTGTAATTATACTATTAGAAAGGACCATTAAAGTGAATGCTATCCACTCACTGTCACCTATTTAGGAGAATCTGAAAGAATGCAAATCCTGCTGAACTGCAAAATCCAGCATTCAACAGGCTTTTCATTGCTATGGGTTATATATCTGTGTTCAGCAAAAACCTGTATTTTAAAATTTATGAACAATTCAGCCACATGGCTTGGGATGAGTAGAAAGTTATCAGTTTGTAAAAGCAAGCTGTCAAAAAACAAAATGTTTTTGAACATCATAATTTATTCCAGAAATTGCACCAGAAGTGCAAAACTAATGTTTGTTGTTTGGGCTAGCAAGCATAAACATACGGACAGTTATTTAGTTACCTTAGTTTAAAAAGTGTCCATATAAAGGTTTTCCTTTTCCTGTCATGTCCGATTCTAGGGGGGGTGGGGTGCTGATCTCCATTTCTTAGCTGAAGGAGACCAGATTGTCCAAAGACATTTCCATGGTCATCTGGCCAATATGACTATACACCAAGGCATATGGAACACTGTTATCTTCTTACTGAAGTGGTAGCTGAAGTGGTACCTATTTATCTACTTGCATTTGCATGCTTTCAAGGAGCTGGGGCAATAATGGGAGCTCACCTTGTCACGTGGCATTCGGATCTTGAACCCGGGCTGTCAGCTTTCCAGCTGACAAACTCAGTGACTTTAACCACTGAGCAATTGTGCCCCCTTCCAGGCAATGTAGATGATGTAAACATAACAAAAGGGAGAATCATGTCATGATCCCCATCATGATCATCTATTACTATTAGTAGTAATATTAAAATAATACAGCCAACCATTGTGGTACTGAGCATGGTGCATATTCAACTTCCAAATACCTTCCAAACTAGCCAGCCTTCATTTGCCTTTAAAAAAACCATGAGAAAATGGTTGCCTTAGCCTTAGGGACAAGTTGTGTGAAACAAGATGACTACTACTGATCTCCCTCCCATCATACCATGATGCTATTAAAGCATATGTTATGCTGGTAATGTTAATGAATGTCAATATTTTTCTACCTGACAGTCTAGTTTAGGGTGACTCGGGCCCTCGTGAGTGTGCATGGTTTAGTGGTTCATCTATACAATTGTAGCAAAGCATTTGCAAGGAATCTGATGGATAAAGTTCATCAGAATCACATTATGTTGGACTCTGGCTTGGTAGCACGTCCTGTGGAAAGGTTAGTTATCTGGCTTAGTTATCTAGGTAGAGTTTGTTGCTAATTGGATGTGATGAAATAGATAGCGTTTTGACAGATGTAGCTCAGTGTTAGATCCATATTTTTCCTGGTTGACTAAGGCCTTCCAGGGGGTGACATGTGGTTGAGTCTTGGGGATGGTTAATTCCTCTGTAATCATCCCCACCTTAGGAGGCCATCTTGGGACTTAAAGTTATTGGATAATTTTTGTCCATTTTCCGACTTTCCCTTTGGGGGGGAAAGGTTATGGAGAATGTGGTTGTGTAGTAGTTTCAAAGGATTCTAAATTATCTGGACTATAATGATTCAGGCACAGCTCAGACCAATATATTAATGGATACCATCTGGTGAGATGGGAATTGAGTGCTGTATTTGCCCTTGCTCTATTTGACTTCTCAGCAGTTTTCAATACCATTGATCATGATATGGTTCTGGACTGGCTTTAGGGGTTGAGGATGGAACTTATTGTGCTGCTTGTCTTCCTTCCTCCAGGGCTAGTGGGTGTTGATAGGAGATGAGAGCTCAAGCCTGCAGTCCCTGCTATTTAGATGTCACAGGACCTGGTGCTTTCTCTTCTCCTGTTTAATATCAATATGAAGCGACTGAGTAAGGTCATCTGTCAGTTTGGGATGAGATATCAATAGTATGCAGATGATATCCAGTTATATATCTCCATGCTAAGCTATCTGAGTGATGCCATAGAGGTGTAGCTTTGATCACTGCAGTCTATACATTTCTATATGGGAACAACATGCTTCAACTGAACCCTTGTAAGACCAAGTGGCTTTGAGTTTTAGGACTGTCTTTAGTCTTTAGGACCTTCCATCTCTTGTCCTGGTTGGGGTTGAATTGTCTCAGGCAGATCCTATGTTCAGTTTGGGGCCTCAGCTACATTCGTGGTTCCTGCTCAAAGAAAAGGGTCTTTGAGCCATCTTCATATTATGTGCCAATTGCACTTATTTTTGAACCAGGAAGCCCTGTTTATAGTCAATCACACTTTAGTCACTTCCCAATTGGATTACTACAATATGCTTTTGAGGGCTGCCCTTGACGAGTATTCAGAAGTTTCAGCTGGTGCAAAATGTGGTAGCTTGATAAGTTATGGGTGCTGACTGCTTGGCACGTTGTGACATCTCTGCACTGTAAGTTGTGTGCTGCTAGTACAGTTCCAGGTAAAATTCAAGCTGCTACTGGTTGTCTTCAAAGACCATCATGGCTTGAGGTTATTTATGGGACCTTGAGAAAATTATTCAGTAGCTCTGCCTGTAGTTTGGGCCTTGCTGAGAGGAGCGGTTTTATGTAAAGAAGGATTT